>ML295876.1:0-55454 GCA_005239495.1 Nicotiana undulata | reverse complement strand
TTTCCCCACACTATTTCTTACCCTCACCAACCCACCTTGTACCCACCCACTTAACTCCACCCTGTGCCCTCTCTCCAAAAAAAATAAAAAATAAAAATTCGTCACCACCCACCCACCCCACCCCGCAAAAGAAAAAAGTTATTTTTACTTTTAATTTTGTAATTTTAAAATTTTTGTTTTTTATTCCTGCACCCCTCCCTATCAAGAAAAGGGAAAACATTTTCTAAAACTCCTTCTCAATTTTCCTCACACTATTTCTTANTTTCTATTGAGTTGGGTGGGGTTGGGATGGTAGTAGTGGGTGTAGGGGTGGGTGGGCTAGGGTGGTTTGGGGTGGGGGTGGGTTGGTGGGAATGAAGCATATGGTGGGTTAGACTGAAAAATATTTTTGAAAAATATTTTTCTTTCTCTTGATAAGAAAAATAATTTCATTCAATTAGAGGAAAATGAGTTTATAAGGAAAATGTTAAGCTAAACAAATATGAAAAAGTTGGAACATAACCCACTAGTCTAACTCATATTTTACCCACATTTTACTCATGAATACTCATATTTCTATGGGTTGTGGTTTCATATGAGTTTCTTACCAGATCAATTGCTCCATCATCATGTTCCTGCCTCTCAGAAAGAACATTAGTTTTATCAGAAATCACATGTACACTTTCTTCTACACACATAATTCTTTTGTTACAAATCTTATAAGCTTTACTATGTGACAAATATCCAAGAATACTCCATCATCACTTCTGGGATCAAACGTATCTAGGTAGTCCTTACCATTATTGTGCACAAAGGACTTGCATCCAAATTCCCTAAGATGGGATATATTTGGCGTTCTCTCTATAAGTAACTCATAGGGAGTCTTCTCAACAAGAGATCTAGTCATGCACCTATTTATGATGTAGCGTGCAGTGTTCACAGCTTCTGCCCAGAAATTATGAAGCAATTTACTAGAAAGAAACATAGTCCTAGCTATTGATTCCAATGTTCTATTCGTTCTTTCAACTACTCAATTTTGTTGTGGAGTCCTAGGAACAGAAACATTATAATTTATGTCATGCTCATCATAAAATTCAGCAAATTTAGCATTCTCAAATCTAGTACCATAATCAGACCTAATTGATGCAAGTTGATTACCTAGTTGTTTCTGAGTTTTTCTATTACAAGAGTTAAACATGTCAAATGCGTCATCTTTAGATATAAAAAATAATATTCAAGTAAACCTAGAGTAATCATCAATAAGCACCATAACATATCGCTTACCACATCTTCTCAATGTTCTCATTGGTCCATAAAGATCTGTATGGACCAGTTATATCGTCCTGGCGGTGCTTACCACTTTCTTGCTTTTCAAAGAGGATATTACCTGCTTTCACCTTGCACAAGCCTCACAAACTTAATATTTCTTGAACTTAATGTCAGACAGCCCTAGCACCAAGTCCTTGGAGACCAGTTTGTTTAGTTGACTTAGATTGGCATATCAAGTCTCTTGTGACAAAGGAGAGGATCATTATCCAACACACTTAAGAAAGTGAGTTCATCATCTGAAAGTGTGGACAGATCCACAACATACATGTTGTTCACTCTTTTCCTGCAAAACTATCTTGTCGTGGTAAGATTAACCAAAAAGTATTTTGTAGAGGTGAATGCTACCATGTTACCTCTATCACACAATTGTGATACACTTATTAGAGTGTACTTCAGTCCATCTATCAAGTACATATTCTTAATAGCGTGAGAATTAGTCTTACCTACCTTTCCAACCTCAATGATCTCACTTTTCTTCCCATTTTCAAAGAAGATATTACCTCCTTTAAGGTCCTCAAATGGAACGAACTGGTTCTTGCTTCCCATCATGTGCTTTGAGCAGCCACTATCCATGTAGCATATTTGGTCGCTCCCCTTCACTTGGACATGCAAATGCAAATCAGGGGTTAGTTTTAAGAACCCAACTAGTTTGGATCCCTTTGTATAGGCAAAAGGATGAATCGGATTCTTTTTAGCCCAATTTGGTAGCTTATTCTTCCCTTGAACAAATTCTTTATTCTTTTGACTTGCCTTTTCTTTTGCAGTGCATTCACTTTTATAGTGACCTATTTTACCACAGTGTGTGCAATTCTTGTTCTCATGAGGTACTTGCTTTTGGGATCCCACTTAGGTGCCAAGTTCCCAAAGCCAAATCATCTTCTATTGCTACTATGGGGTTCTTGTAGCCATGAAAGTGCATCGGAGGATCCATTTACAGGTTCCATCTAGCTCATGCTTAACCTTGCTTAGATCCTCCTTTAGAATTCTTACCCATTCATCTCTCTTGTACAACTCATCCTTCATTTTTCCTACATTTCTTGTAATGTGAGTTGTGTGTGATCAACTGTCTTTTTACATGTTCCGAATTTCAGTTTTATATTTTCAAATCTAAGCTCTAGGACGGTTGAGCCAAGTGCAGGAACCTAGTTTTTCAACACAGTATTTTCACTTAAAGTTTCACCAACCCTAAGTTCCAAGTTTTTGTACTTAGCCTTCAAAATTACACATTCTTTAGACAGTTGTTCCTTTTCATTGCTTACATCCTCAGATTCATCAATTAGTTCTAGTAGTAACTCAGATAACCTTTCTTTAGACAATAATTTAATCTTGTCTTTGAGATAAATTACACTTACCTCAATTTCTTCATCAGACTTTCCAATGGCCATAAGTGCTTGTTCATCCTCATCATCATCAGCTGAGATTTCATCTGAGCTTTCTCCCCAAGCAGTGACCATAGCCTTGGTTGAACCTTTGTTGTCTCTTTTCTTGGGTTGAACATGTTCCTTCATTCAATTTCCCACAAAGGACAATTCTTGATGTGGTGATCAGTCTTTCCACACTTGTAGTAGTCATCGTTAGTTTGCTTCTCAGGAGTTTTTACTTGTTATAGCTTCCACTTCTTGAAGAACCCTTTCCTCTCCTCAGGTACTTCTTGAAGTCCTTGGTGATCATAGTCATTTCATCATCTTCTATATCAGAACCTTCAGTGATTCTGAGTGCCAAGCTTCTTTACTTATTAGGCACATCCATCTTCATGGTTTCTCTCTTAAGTTCATAAGCAATGATATTTCCAATTAATTCATCCAATGGGAGAGTGGAAATATTCTTTGATTCTTGTAGGGCGGTGATTTTTCTCTCCCAAGTGATAGGCAAAATCCTAGTTCGTATCTTCTCGACTCTTTCTTCTTCAGGAATAATCCTTCCAAGAGATTTTAGTTTATTTGTCGGTGTAGTGAACCTCGTATACATTTCTTGAATGGTTTCTCCTTCCTTCATAATTCTCATACTGAGAATACAATAGAGTTCTTCTGAATCTCTTCACCTGAGGTGTTCCTTCCTGAGCCACTTGCAGTGTGTCCCAAATTTCCTTAACAGTGGTTTGGATTCTGCAATACTCATCTGGACCAAGTCCACAAACAAGCCATTTCTTGGATTTAGCATTCTTATCCCATTTCTTCAAGTACTCAGTAGTGCAGTCTGCTCTTGTCTTTGGCACATCTACTCCTTCAGCATTTTTCTTCAAGGCAGCCAGTGGACCATCGGTGACAATGTCTCATAGCTCATAGTCTTCTCTTATAATGTGATCTCTCATCCTATTTTTCCTCCGAGTAGTATTGTCCATTAAAGAGTTGTGGCCTAACAGTGGATTGTCCTTCCCAGATTCCAGGTGATGCACTCATCTTGATCTTCTCCTAAGGTATTAGCCTCTTCAAGGATTTTCCAATTGATGTTTTGTACTTCAATACCACTCAAGAGGGGGGGAGGTGATTTGTATGGTGTCCCATTTTTTGCGTGCACAGATTATAGAAGGACTTGATTCGTCTATGTGTTCCTTATGGTACTGTTGCATAATAGTAAATGCTGAAAGTAAAGAACACAAGTACTTTACATGAAAAACACCTAGGTCAAACGGTGAAAAAATTACGACCTACTACTCAGTATGATTTTTTCCAACACTTCACTAAATCACTAAGCCAAAGCAGCATTTACAAAACTCTTTGTAAACCTCAGGATTACATCTAATCCCTTTGTGGCAACCAGCCTCTAATTGTTGCGACAATTTCAAGTTAACTCTAACTTGAATACAATACTCAGAGTACCTAATATAATTGCTTCTAGATAAAGCTGAAAGGTACAACTTGAGACACCTACTACAGTGAAACTAGAATAAAAGACAGATACTTAGAACTTTTTCTTCTATTTGGTTCATATAGCTTCGAGTTTGCACACTTGAATCACACAAGAATTGCTTGCAAAATGCCTTGCTATTTTTCTCTCAACTCACGTATAACTTCATCGTTTGTGTGTCCCGGTAAAATGAGAACATCCTGCAATATATAGAGTTAGTAGAATAGGAAATAACTAGAAGTCTAATGTTTTACTCTTTCTTGGTGGAAGAGTTCTAGTTATCTTCAACTTCTAATTCCTCCCTTATCTAGGATAGAGTTCTCTTCGAATAAGCAATCATTCTCCTTATCACTTATGCAACATTTTCGTTTAGGAGATATCAGATATAACCACTTAAGCTTATCTCTTTCACGAGCATACCTTGTGCTCGAATCTGCCGGTGTCTCTGTACACAGTGTATGAACCTGGTCCATACTTGAGTTCCTTTTTCAATCATCAAAACAACTTACTTAGGCCAACATGGAGGTGTGCTTAGGCCTCATGTTTTTTTAAGATTAAGACATCTGAGTCTGAATACACGTATGAATATCAAGATATGTATTAAGATTAAGACATCTGAATCTGAATACACGTATGAATATCAAGATGTGTATTAAGATCTTAAGACTAAATGATTAAGACTGTTTGATTTTTAACATCTGAATGAAGAAAATTTGCGTTTATTTTAAAATTAATAAAGATAAAATTCAAATAAAATATTAATTAATCTAATATTCCATCACTAAAATATAAAGCTTTTTAAAATATGATAGTTGTTGGTGGTGATGACTAACTAGGTAGCTATTATGATTGAGGATGGTGGCGGTGGGTGGTGATAGGTAATAATGGCGAGTGGTGGTGGTGGTAGTTGTGATTGAGGAAGATGGTAGTGGGTGGTGGTAGTTTATAATGATGGGCAGTGGCGGATATGATTTGTTGATGGTGATGGAGTGGTTAGTTGTGGTAGTTGAGGTGGATGAGTGTTGGTTGTCATTGAGATGGTGGTGGAAGTGGTGGGGATGGTCGATGGTGATAGTCGACAATGGTGGCGGCTATGGTTAAGGATGATGGTGGTGGTGGTTGAGTATGGTGGTGACAGGTGGCGTGGTGGTAGTTGATAACGGTAGGCGGTGATGGCAATTAATAATGGATATGGATGATAGCATCTTAATGAAGTTAAGCACTGTTACCAGACCTATTCATACCCATTAAGTGATTGTGAAGTAAAAAAAATACATTTAACGATTAAGATCTGAATAATTAAGATTTAAATTTTTAAAATAAATGCACTTAATGTCCAAAATTTGAATAATTAAGATTCAGACCTCCATTAAGTGCAAATAAATGAGGCCTTAGAGACTATAATGGTAATATGATTGTTTAACCCAAAAAATAGCTTTCAAGGTCAAAGCAATAATTTTGTATGACGGGCCACAAGCAACCGATTCAATCCGAAATATATAATTTTTGTTAATACAACGTGATAGAGAAGTGAAAAATAAATTCAATGACAGATAATATAATAAAAATGAAGCAGAGAATAAATAATTCTTATTGAATAATCCTTGACAGGATGTTGAGCCGAAAGGAGCTTGAAGGGCCAAACTGTGGCTAACTTGGAAGCAAGATGATATGAATTACAATGTATAGAATTGTAGAGAAGAAAGTTGGATCTCCTGATTGTGATAAAACTTTGTCTATTTATAGCGATAAATTTAAGTAACCATTCTTCTTGAATAATGAGTCCATTATGAGAATTTATTCCACCCATCCATTACTTTTGGAAGACTTGTAACAGCTGTGTAAATGCTAGAATTTCGTAACTGATGAGTTAATTTCGTAACTGATGAGTTAATTCCATAACTGATGAGTCAATCCCGTGGCTGATGAGTCAATCTCGTGGCTGATGAGTCAATCCCGTGGCTGTTGAGTCAATCTCGTGGCTGATGAGTCAATCACGTGCCTGTTGAGTCAATCTCGTGCATGTTGAGTCAATCTCGTGCCTATTGAGTCAATCTTGCAATTAATTGCCTTGTTCTGGCCGTTACAATCATTTATTGCATTTATTGCATGTTACATAATTGATTTGTAACTGATGGAGTAATGATGATAAATCCCATATAATCCGTGATTAATTTATTCCTTCCTCATTTGTAATTATGAGATATTCTCCCGCACCTATTTCGAGCTATTTATGATGACAATTCCGAGGCTAATAGGCACAGTACAAGTATGTTCGATCCCGAGGGTGCTTCACATATCATCTTCATATGTCATTCTTCACTTTTCTCCAAGCTTTGCTGACACGTGCTGCCATTTAATAGACCCACATGGAGAGTATATTTTTTGCCAATACAGATAGTCCCCCCACTTTCCGGTTATTGACTGTGATATGACCGGGAAGTGGAAAATTTGATCCTTTTCACCCTTGCCTCTGCCTCATTAAAAACCTTGCCGGAAAAACCCAGTAGGGACAAAAACCGGACGAAGGAAAAAAGAGTGCAGAATTTAGAGATTCATATGACAACTCCAACGCTTATGCTCATTTCGTCAATAATCAGTTGGTTTACCCCTGTCTTGTTTCGGGGTTTGAAGACAAATGTTTGCCTTATGTTTGGCAAGTTCGACATATAAATTTCGGCTTTGTTTTCTGCCTACTTTAATGTTTGGGTTTTTGTTTCACCCTTTAAGTCTTTTGCATGCTTTATTTTCGAGGTTTTAGTTTTACCTCTGAGCTTTGCATATAAAATTACTCGTACCTTTTCATAGTCGGAACGGTGTTGCATATAGAATGCGAGCCTTTTTGTAGTAGGCATTGTTTATGAAAGAGGGCCCTTTTTGGTCGACACTTAATGAAGAAGTCGTCTCAACTTCATAATGGTGTAATAATGCAATAGATTGATAGTAATTTTTCACATGTTTAAGAATGTTTCTGAAGAAAGTTTTTGTTTGAACTTTCATAACATTTTACATGTGTTTGATTATCATCTAAAACTCATGTTGCAACTGTTTTCTTTAAAGTTTTGATATCGGCTTGTATTTCGTAACTGTTTTCTTTTGTAACAGTTTTTTCGAGAAGGGAATAACTGTTTTTTGTTTGTAACAGTTTTTATAAAGGTTTGGGTTTTCACCCGCAACTGTTTTCATTTACAACAGTTTTTGAATAAATACAAGGGTTATGATCTTTCATCCGTAACTGTTTTATTTGAATAACAGTTTTCTACTTGAGTACAAAGATTTCGTAACTGTTTTTTTTATTATAACAGTTTTTTGACTAGGTACAATGATGATGATCTTCTATCCCCAACTGTTTTTTGTCGCAACAGTTTTTGTGTAAGTGTAAGATGTACACTTCTTCGTCGTAGATGATACTTTGCCTTTTAACCTGAACATGGTTCGAAGAATTTTTAGAGCAGGCTTTGTAATTCTTGTGCTGGAGTCTTCAGTTCTTTTAGTTTTGCTCGTATCACTTGACTTGTTGGGTAAATGGTTCTTTTAGGCTCGAGCTTTTGACTTCTGGCAGTCTTTTTGCTTCATCTTGGCCTTCCATACTGTATAGTCCCCCAAGTGTTTGAGCTTTGAAGAATGAGATCTCGAGCACTTGATTATTCTTTCTTTGTGGTCCTTTCCCTGAAAAAGGAAAACATCCCGGACTCGAAAGTATATAATTTTTAGATGATGACTGCTTAACCCTTTTTATTTCATCATAAGGGTTGGGACCTAGACCGGGAATTCAGTTACTTCCTCGTGTCTTTCGGGTCTAATATCATCATTTGGTACTTTAGGGAATTTATCCGAGTACTAACTTTTCATGGCACTTTGTGAATTTATTTGAGTGCTCTTACAGACTTGAAAAAATATATATTGATGCATCATTACATGTGCGATGTCTTAGTGTTGCACCCTTGGGTGTCTAACTTTTAAATAAAAGAGGCCCTTTTATATATTTAAACGCTATGAAAAGGACGTCTCCTTTTCATTCAGGCATAAAAGAGAATCGATTGATCTGAGTAGACTTTTAGTCTGTGGAAGTATTAATCCTGGTAGGATTTCCTGGAGTATTGATCTCGATAAGACATTGAGTTTGAGGGAATACTGATCCCAAATGAATATAGATCTTAGTAGCTTTGTCTTGAATAGACATTAAATCTGATTGGATTTTTAATCCAAATTGGAGTATATGAACATACTTCCAAGTAGAGAGGGACACATGTCCGAAATAATATTTGAGATGTTCGGGATAATCGATCCGAGTCATAATATAATTAGCCATTAAGAAAGACTTTTAACTTGAATGGTCGTTGATGGACCGAATATAAGCCATGTGTTTGTTCAAAGTGGACTTTATTCTGATGGCACATTTGCATACATTTATGCTGACTTGAACATAAAAGTCTCGTTTATTATCGTGGGATTCTTGACTCGACATAGAGTTCTCGTTCAACACTGTTTGAAGTGTTTCATGCTTGATATGAGAAATACAATTGGCTGAGTTGAGATTGCGGTAAATAATGTTGGAATACTCTTGGAAATTTATATCCCAAAGCAATCGATTGTTTGAATCACTTCTTAAAATGTCAAGTCGGATTGACTAATCTTCAAGTATAAGTGATCTCCCTAGTGTTTGAGTTTTGAGGTATGAGAACTCAAACACTAGAATCATAATTTGACAGTTCCCAATTTAATAATCTCGGATAGGATAGCCAGTTCCGTTGTTGATGGACTTTCAAATGGTCCAGTTACAGCATAGAGACGATACCGGAGCTCTTTCTTTATTTTTTACTCTGGCCGGGAACTACAGAGGTTCCAAAATATTGTCGAGGACCATGCGATATCTTGCCTTATTACCGGAGTAATTTTCACAGCTTTCTTTGTAGATTTCTCGCATCATATACTTTGTTTGTTTGGTACATGTGGCATTTTAGCTTTTGAAGCCTTGAATATTCTCAAATATGATTCTCCTTCAATAAGGCAGTACCGGATGAGACACACTCAGAGTTGTCGAGAGCGTGCTTGTCTGTGGGTAAAGTCCCATTCTGCAAGTAATCAATGAAGTTATTATGCCAAAATTAAATTAGTCGGGCTTACCTTATTTTCATTCTAATTTGAAGATAAATCAGGGATCGCCCAGATAAGGGATGACTTGATCCTGATATTGTTTAATCCGGAAATGATATTTCTCAATAAGAGTCCGGAGTTACTTCTGGAGTCAGTGATATTAGCAGTAGATCCGAGACTAGCACAACCGACTTGATTTTCTTGGGCTGCATAGTTTTCTTGGATTTGATCAATCGTCAAATCAATACTTTTGCTCTGAGTCCTCAGCTAATTCAACCATGTATCATATGCTTTATACTCATCTTTGTTGTTAGTAATAAACTAACTTTTGTGAAATCTAAATACCTTTTCTGATAGAGATTAAGCATTATCCTTAACCAAGGACTTTTAATACTTGTGGACTTAATTGTGTAAAAGGTCCAGATCCCGAGAATTATTTCAGAAATAACATGTACTTTGATTTCAGCTTCAGGTAATATGCTCAAGCAAAGATTAGTCATGAAATCTGCTAGACTTGTGATTTTAGTGTCGTATGTGGCTGATAAATAATATCATATTCCATAAGTTTGACTACTCATTTAGCTAGTCTTGCTGAAAATTCTCGTTTATGCAAAATATTGTATAATAAAAATATAGTGGCTACGAGAATTGAATGATATTGACAATAAAGCCATAAACTTAGGGCAGTAGAAATTAATGCCAACTTCTCAAAATATAGATATGCAATTTCTATGTGTAAGAGCATTCTATAATAGATAAGAGATTGTGTACCTTTCTCTCCTTGAATTAAGATTGCATTTACCTAGACATCCGAGACAATGTGACATACTAGCAACCATCTTTCTCTTCGGAATTTTGAAAGTGATGATGGGTTGATGTTAGCAACGAGTCCGAATGATTCAACTTTTCAGACTAAATTGACCTTTCGAGATTCCATAACTTTATCTTTTATTATTTGGCTCTGGTTTCTTCTTTTGCTTGACCAGATTATACCTCGGGTCAATATTGAGCATATAAATCATTATCTTCGGTGGTACACCTGTTATGGTTACAATGGTGGCAAGCAAAGCAATTTGCATTAGCACGTAAAAGTTTAATCAACTTACCTTTAAACTCGGTGTCGAGTCTCGACCAGCATAAACCTTCCTATTTGGGAAGCCAATGATAGTTTCTAGTTCTTCAGCATTTGATCTCGTGGCTTTTGATTCTTTCGGTTCAATGATTGTATCCGAAATTATTTGTGTAATTGTCCATGGCTATTAATGAACCTTCTTCCTCATAGTCTTCAATTATCCATCCCGCACCTATCTTTTCTTTTCCAGTTGTCAGGGGCGGTATCTTTGTAAATAATCTCGTGGGTGTTTTACCCCTGCTTTTCCTAACCTTCATTCTTCTCCTGTGGAAATTTTCAATTTTGCAAGGTGATTCCTTACCTGTTCGAGAAGGTTTGGATCTTTTTCAACCCGTGAAGAAAATCTCGTATCTCTTTGCTCGGACCTATTTTTGACTTTCATTTGAACATCCGTGCCTTTCTCCATTTAAAGCTCGGTGCTGCATATCATTCTCGTGGGATAGTCGGGAATTCCCGGAGGTGTTCTATCCGCTCGTCTTGTTCCTTGATCTGTTTTTGTCAAGTTAGAATTAAATTGTGCAAATTAAAATTACTTGATGTACCTGAACTTCATGTCTCGGTACTGTTTGGCGTAGATTCTTTAATAGGTTTCGGTACTAATAGTTATGGTACCAATATGCCAATGTACATTCTCTATTTTTCTCTGCTTGTTGCTTATATATCAGTATCATGGCTATTATTGCCTTTTCCTTTCTCATGGTAAAGCCATCTCAAGCTTGGTTGTCCTCAACTGTGTTGATTGGCAAATTTCGGCCATGATGAAGGTTTAAACTGAAAGCAAGCAAATATCAACAAAAATTGTTAGTATCTTTGGTTGAATAGCAAATTTGCTTGAGTTCCCGGCAACGGAACTAAACTGTTTAACCCAAAAAATAGCTTTCAAGGTCAAAGCAATAATTTTGTATGACGGGCCACAAGCAACCGATTCAATCCGAAATATATAATTTTTGTTAATACAACGTGATAGAGAAGTGAAAAATAAATTCAATGACAGATAATATAATAAAAATAAAGCAGAGAAGAAATAATTCTTATTGAATAATCCTTGACAGGATGTTGAGCCGAACGGAGCTTGAAGGGCCAAACTGTGGCTAACTTGGAAGCAAGATGATATGAATTACAATATATAGAATTGTAGAGAAGAAAGTTGGATCTCCTTATTGTGATAAAACTTTGTCTATTTATAGCGATAAATTTAAGTAACCATTCTCCTTGAATAATGAGTCCATTATGAGCATTTATTCCACCCATCCATTACTTTTGGAAGACTTGTAACAGCTGTGTAAATGCTGGAATTTCGTCACTGATGAGTTAATTTCGTAACTGATGAGTTAATTCCATAACTGATGAGTCAATCCCGTGGCTGATGAGTCAATCTCGCGGCTGTTGAGTCAATCTCGTGCCTATTGAGTCAATCTTGCAATTAATTGCCTTGTTCTGGTCGTTACAATCATTTATTGCATTTATTGCATGTTACATAATTGATTTGTAACTGATGGAGTAATGATGATAAATCTCATATAATCCGGGATTAATATATTCCTTCCTCATTTGTAATTATGAGATATTCTCCCGCACCTGTTTCGAGCTATTTATGATGATAATTCCGAGGCTAATAGGCACGGTACAAGTATGTTCGGTCCCGAGGGTGTTTCGCATATCATCTTTATACGTCATTCTTCACTTTTCTCTAAGCTTTGCTGACACGTGCTGCCATTTAATAGACCCACATGGCGAGTATATTTTTTGCCAATACAATGATCATGGCTTTTTCTCAGCCAGCCAAAAGTAATAGCTATATCATAGCAGAAGTACATGTGCAAAGTTTGGTATTGATTGGTGTGTTCGAAATGGCTATAAGGAATTCACTTTGGAACTAGACTCGGTAGAAGTTGTTCACGTGTAAATTGAACAGCAAGCCAAGATTTACAAACTGCTAGACAACATTAGAGACATCTCTCAAAAGTTGAGTCAGGCTAATGTCATAGTAACACATTGTTTTAGGGAGGCTAATAGTGTTGCGGATTATCTAGAAAAAGTGCCAAAGATAATCATCATGGTTCTGTTCATCACACTTTCAGAGATCTTCCTAATGGTGCCAAGGGTCCTTTCAGATTCCTTCCATTAGGCTAATTTCTATGTTACTTGTCCAAGTTAGAATGTGGGGTGGCTGAATAAATTTTTGCTTTTTATGCCATCTTTTTTTGAAGGATAAGTATTTGTCCTTGTGTTGTATCTTTTGAGGTAAGGTCAATCCCACCTCTCGTACTCTTTCTCATAAATACAATCACCCCAGATCACTGGGAAATGTTTAAAAAAGAGGCTCCTAGAGAAGAGACAAGAGCTAGAAAGATTTACCTTGAACCCTCTCAGCTTGTTAATTTAGCAGTATCTTTTACCTCACTTTATTATCAGTCTTTTAAATATTTAAAGGTATCACACTTTATGTAATTTTCAAACATGTAAATTTTTACTTCACCAAAAATAAAATTGATTTCAAATTCATGTAAAACAATTAGAACACTGTCCTCCAGAGGAGTCTCCCCTTTTTTCCATTTTTCTTTTTTAAGTGGAGAGGTTTTTTTTTAGATCTCAAGGACGTACGGTAAGATACGCCAAACGGATGAGAAGAATACGAGATCTCTGATCTTTGTTTTGTACGCTTGACCAACATGAAGAAAAACTAGATCATCTACAAACAAGAGCTACATATCATCGTCAAATACAACTATTTGTCGTGACATTATATATCATTAATTTGTTATGGTTTTCGAAGAACGAGGAGGAAAGTGATTGGCCTAATTTCCTCCTTTGCCATCTCTTCATCTACTAATCTACCATATTCATGAAACAAGTCCTCAATAATTCCTTCTCCAAAATGGTGAGCCACCATAGATTCTTGGATAGACCTAACTGTCATAGCCACCGTTGTTCCGTAGCTCATACCTTTTGCAATTGCTTTCTCTATTTCAAACGTTTCTACCCGTTCCACTTCAAAGCACCCATTTACCTTTACTGCTGCTTCTATTTCTTCCTTACATGGTGCATAAAAATGTACATCATAACACTCAAGCTTTTCCTTTTCCACTTCTCCCTAAACATAATGACAAATAATAATTAGAATATCAAAATAGTATTTTTAGTGCTAATTACATGTCCAGATTTTAGTCTTCATACTATATTCGTTGGAAAATAAAGTGAGTGGCGCATAAATTAAAGTACTGTGTGATATGTAGTAAGTCTTATTTATTGCCATTTACGTGCATTTTTATTGGCACATCCGCTGTACAAGTCTCTTCGCGCGCTCAACATGAAAATGAAATTATATTGACTAAAGATTTTGGCAATGACCAACGAATTAAATACGTACCTTACTTATTAAATTCGTTAATGCTTGATAGAGGATTTTCCAGAAGAAAGCATTTCCTCTATCAACGTGATTAAAACCTTCCCTGCCTAATAAAATCAGCACCATCTTTCCTCCACTAACCAACTCATCCGACCGCGAATGGAGGAACAATGAGAAGTCCTCCTCAAACTGGTCAAAGTAAGCTTTGGAAACCTCAGAAGGACTATGTTCTGATATGTATATGCTGTTTTTATTCAAGGAATTGCCCTGTTCATCATATAATCTTGGTGGGACCTGAGAGAGAAAAGAAGTTTAAACTTTATGAGCATTAATATAAGAAATATTAATATAATCAGGTCAATTACAATGTAATTTCAGATAACATCACTCAATAAACAATGATTCCTTACTTAGAATAGATAGTAAATATGTTAATGCTAGTTTAAATTATTAGAGACATTTTTGCTAACCCAATTCTTCTTCATAGGCCAAGCACGGGCCTAAATTTTCTTTCATCGACGAAATTCAAGAAAAGCCAAATCAGGAAATGCCCCGAGAAAGAGGGATCTCCGAGATTCACGGGAGATATGTCTTTTGTAGGTGATGAAAAGGTGTAGTTAATTCACTATAAATAGACTGAACACCGTAGTAGGAGCTACATCTCTCAAAGCTCGACTCGAAGGTAGCCATACTTATCTTACTATATAAGTGGACTACCCGCGATATCGAAAACCATGAGAG
The DNA here is from genome assembly GCA_005239495.1 of Nicotiana undulata. Taxonomy (NCBI): domain Eukaryota; kingdom Viridiplantae; phylum Streptophyta; class Magnoliopsida; order Solanales; family Solanaceae; genus Nicotiana; species Nicotiana undulata. The sequence continues at coordinate 40,980 of ML295876.1, read as the reverse complement.
ATAAAGCGGAACCGGTCAGCCTTTGCATCAGGACGTCGAATCATCTTTCAATGAAACGACGATATGATGCGAGGAAGCCCCGTCCGCGTCAATGATACAGCGGGTGATAACTCTTTGACTCCAGGGATGGCCCCATCTCGGCCGATTACGATGCTTGCTCCGAATGGAAGAGAGACGGCTTTCCTTTCGGATGTTGCAAACGCACAAACAAAACACCTTAGTCAGCGTCTTCGATCTTCTCTTTGATTGTTTTTTATGAAGTCGCACCGGGAGCTAGTGCTTGCTATCTAAGAATTGCTCCATGGATCTCATCGGAAATTCAAGCTCCTACTTCGAAGTAAGCCTATGGGTTGTTTCGAAGCTTAGTAGCTAAAGCGTACTTGCGTGTTAAAGGGGCGGATTTGGGCTACTAAGTAACTGTAGGAAACTGGCCAATTACTGTCAACTGGTATCGGTACAACCACGAATCTCTTGTTTTCCTTGTTTACAGTTGGCCTTACTTAAATAAATAGGAGTTCCTGCTTCTAGCTAGCTCAATCAGTGCGCTGGAGTTCCGTTCTTTCAATCTCTCCGCCAGGGAAGCCTTCCCTCAGTTGGTTTGGGTGGCATAGCCCGTTGCATAAGTCCCCCCCTTTTTTTATGCATTTCTTTAGTCTTTAGGGAGCCAAAGCTTGACTTTACTAAACTAATAAATAAGGCTCGCGCTAGGCGCTTACCTTTTTTGGCTGTAGGGTTGGGGTGGCTTGCTGGGTGAGACTGATAGAAAGAAAGGACGNTTTTACATAGATGATTGGTCTCGAGCGTGAAACTCCCCAGGGATTAAAAAAGAAATTCGACTTTTCCCTAACGCCAATAAGAAAGGATGGTGTTTTTAGGTAACAAACCACGCCAAACAGGCTAATCCCGTAGCAAGAAAAAAAGCAGAAAGGAACCGGGGTGGCCAGGTGTGAAGAGAAAGATATCGTACAACGGAGTAGCCAACTCATAGAAAGAGTGCCTTCTAGTTGTAGTTGACTCTAAGCGCACCTGAACTACCCATAGTCGTATGTGCTCCTTTTCTTTTGATATCTTTCGCTTGGAACCTAATCCACGAAATGGATACAAAAAAGGTGGCAAGTTACGAGTGGTCATTCAAAAATAGTCACAATTTCAAAAGTAATCGAAATTTAGCCACTTTTCATGTAAAGATAAATTTGAACGAAAACACTGTTTAAAATTCGTGAAATACTCCAGTATATTATACTGGAATTCTAGCAAAGTATATCGGTCCAGTATATTATGTTGGAAGTTATACATAGGTGCTCGAATCTCCAATATATTATGTTGGAACTTTCCGCGTGTTGGAGTTCCAACATAATATGCTGGAAGTTCATAAATAGGTGCACCGAACTCCAATATATTATGCTGGATCGGTTTGCTGTTGCAGCAAAATAGTGGCTATTTTTCAATAACTTGGCAAACGCATTTAAATGACCAGTCCGAAAACTGGCTAGCGCTATTTTTACTTTTTTTTTTCAATGCTCGGTGAGCCACTGAACTTTAGGACATCTGCCTATTGTGATATTATTTTGAAATGTGTGATCATTTAATTAAAAAGGTTAAAAAGTTAGAAAAAATACAGCTTTACTTATTTGTTTTTATGTTTGAATATAATGTAAATGTCTATTATTCTCTCAAGGTATATAACTTAAATTGAAAAATTGATAACTCAAAAAATGCACTCTTTAGTTCAATTGAAGATACTAAAATTGATGAGAATTAATTGAAGAGACTAACCCTGGAAAGCCAATGCAAGCTATAAGAGGAATAGATAAAGTGCAAGGAATGATCTGGAAAGAGTCTTCCATAAAATGAGCCAGGATAAGCAGCTATATATATATTTGAAGTGCCTCCATTTTCATGACCATTTCTTTTCTGCTTCAACAATTGATGAAACTCTGGCAAGGCCTGAAAGATAGCGTTGAAGTCATTCGTCGGAAGGTCGTTCAGAAAAACACGGAACTCCGGTGCCGGTTGCTTAAGCTTGTTGCGGCTGCTACTTTCGATTTTATCCAACATATCTTTAAGGTTTGATAAGGTATTAGGTCCTGAGGAACAACCTAAGTCAGCTATCCCTATGCTTTTGGGCTTTGTTGCGACATAAACTTCTTCCACCGTCTCCAGAATTATATGCTTCACCATATCAGATGCCTTCTTCTGCATAATTAAAACTATAAATTCTATACACTAATAGACGGTATAAAAAATAGGCAGTATACCTATCATTTCTAACACTTATAATATTTATTATGTAATGCAAGAGAGACCTGGAGTGAAGAATTTCTGGAATAGCTAGTTTCTCCAACTCCTCCTGTCATGTGGAAGACTTTCTCAACATCCATGGTGGAGAGAGTTTAATTCTTCAAGCTTTGTGTTTAACCCCATTATGTTTGTCATCCCCTTTTAAAGGCATGTTGCAAAAGGGAGTGTGGTTTTCACATATTTTTACTTTTTTTTGTTTTTGTTTTAAATGGTTCCGATATGTGTATTGGAGCCCCGACAAATATAAATTTGTGATGAGTAAAAAGAGATCGAAGCGCTTCTCATAAGAGTTTTTTTCCTAAGGATCGAATTGAAAACCTCTTTAAATGTGAAAGAATCATATCTATCTCACCATAAGCCTCGATGGTCATAAAATTTTACATTTTATCTGAAGAGTCGAAAAAAATACCATTTATCTTTGCAACTTTTGCTTATTAGTAGAACTGGTTGGAAAATTTATTATGGATGAAATATCTCATGCGTAACTAGATCACTAAGTGGGTGTTTGAAGTCTTAAGGTAAAATTAATCTAAAGTCACAGTTGACTTATAAATAATTCTGATTTTTATCAAAATATCTACTATTATTTTATCTCTAATATAATTTGTAATTCACAAAGTAATGCTTTGGAAACAAAATCCTTAACTTCCTCTGTAACATTTCAACCGTTCATTCTTTTTCATGTAAAGCTACTTTTAAATATATAATTTATTGTTTGTAAATATATAGCTACAATGGTATTTTGATGATCATAATATAAATTTTGCAGAACAGATCAACTATTACTTGTTATTGGCTTCAAATACTTTTACCCTCTGTTTTAAAAGGTCTTTTTGGGACTTGTCGGGCGTGGAACTATTCAAACGCCTGAGGCTCACATACGGAGCTTAGTCCCATGAGGCTTACGCCTCAAGTGTCCCATTGTGGTTTTTAAATACGTCTAACGTAAAATGCTCGGGACTCGCCCAATAGTTATTATGCAAATCATATGTTGAATTTGTTATGTGGACCTTGGGCCTACTCAACCCCAACGGTCAGCTTATCAGATGAAGATTGCTCAAGACCATATAAGGCGATCAAAGACCTCAAAATCCACCGATGTAGGACAACTCAACACCCCCCCCCCCCCCCCCCCCCCCCCCCCCCCCCCCCCCCCCCTCCACACACACACACACATCCAGGCCTTCAAAAATTGGAGCGTGGATAAGATAAATGGGGGCCCAACATCGGTAACAATAATTAGGAAGGGCCTAGCTCTGATACCATGTTAAATGGACTTTGGGCCTAACTCAACCTCAAAGTTAGCTTATGAGGTGAGGATATCCCAAAACCATGTTAAATGAAAAGCTCACTAATTGTGGAGCTCTCTATTCGTATTTATAATCGTCTTTACATAGATTAATTGTATAAGGACTCTACAAAAGAGATAAATATCTACAATCCTAAGTTATTTAGACTTGAAAGTCCTAATACGCCCCCTCAATCTGGACGTGCAGACATGATAGACAGATTGTCACGCAAATAACAAAATTGAAAAGATGAAAATTCCTTTGTAATGATCTCAGCAAGCTGCAAACAAGTGGGAACATATTAAACCACAAGATCTCCTGAGCTACTTTTTCACGAACAAAGCGAAAGTCAATATCAATATGATCGGAGCGGTCATGAAAAATAGGATTGTGAGTCATGTAAGTATATCTAACATTGTCGCACAATACACGAACTAGATCACGGAAGAAAATGCTAAGTTCACAGAGAATATGACCAATCAAGGACATCTCAGCAATAGCGCATGCAACGACCCCACACTCAGCCTCTATAGAAGATTTGGAAACTGTTGGATGCTTTTTTGCATGCCAAGAAATAAGATTTGAATAAAAAAATACAGCAAATCCAGTAGTAGAGCACCGACTATGAGGACACCCAACCCAATCAAAATCAGAATAGGCAACCATCGTGGAAGTAGATGAGGCAGAACTAAGAAAAAATCTAGGGGTAAGAATTCCCTGCAAATACGCTTTACCAAATGCAAGTGAGCAGTACGGGGTGCATGCATAAAACGAGAGACAGCATTTATAGCGTAGGCAATATCTGGACGTGTCATAGTCAAATATTGGAGGGCACAAACCATGCTTTGATATTCACTAGGATCTAATAGTAACTCACCATCCATAAGAGAGAGAGAGAGAAGTACGAGAAACAATAGGAGTGCGAACATGTTTACTGTTATGCATGTGGAACTTAAGTAATAAATCAGAAATATACCTCAATTAAGAAAAAAACTAAAAGTACAAGAGGGGGGAGTGAATTGCTTATTTTAAAAACTTCTATAAGTAGTTGACTAATTTACCAATGAGTCGACTAGAGATAAGAGCAGGATAATAGTAATTGCAGAAAAAAATTCAGGAAATAAAGACACCAGAATTTTTATACTGGTTTGGATTCAATGTGAATCCTAGACCAGTCCCCTTGGGTTGCAAGGGTGATCTCTTCAGTGTTAGATATTTCTTGAGTAAAATATGAATGGTGTAGCTTTACGCCAATAGCTTAGTCTCCATGTCTCTTTTCTTTTCTTGATACAATGCATCACTAGTGTTTATCTCTCTTTCTTCTCTCACTAATTACACAACAAATCTAAAAGAACTACAATGCTTGTTTGAAGTAGAACAAAAAAAGGGTAGATGGTTCAATCAAAGTATATCATTTTCACGTCCGGAACGTCTGTATATATACTTTCCATGAGGCCTTCAAGAATCTTGAGAGATTTCAAACCCAAGAGAGTTGATCCTTGAAAGGAATCATTGATTGATTCTTTCCAAGAAGAAGGTTAAGTTCCCGTTAATCTTCCTTGATTTATGGTCTTGACGAGATTTCCATTGGCTGGGAATATCTTTTTGGTACTTGAGTCATATCCGTTGGATCCCTTGATTTTTGGCTTCATTAATTTTTAGTGATTGCGTTTCCCTTTGATTGGGACCTTCTAGTAATAGCTTTCGGCAATTTCTGATTAATTATCCTTGCCGGATCTCGGCTGTGTATTCCTTTTTCATCGCTGATTCTTTTCCTTATTAGCTTCTGTCAATCTCTGATTGACTGTTCTTGCCGGATCTCCGCTACTTCTTCCTTCTGCGTTGCTGATCATTGATTTTTTTCCCTTGATCTATTCCTGACTGGTATTGCTTCTTGCATCCCTTTAGTATATTCCTTGAGACCCTACACCAAATGTAAAATATATTATTTTTTATTGAAATTCTAATTAACAGAGACATGTGAAGACCATGAGAAGTACGGACAACTTGGACTCCAAGGAAATAATGGAGCTCACATAAATCCTTCATTGCAAATTGACGTGAAAGTCTAATAAAGTGATCAAGAAGAACTTTGTCACTACCAATGAGAATTATGTCATCAACATAAAGTACAGAAAAGAACACTCGAGTCGATCCGAAGAATGAACATAGAAGAGTCAGATTTGCTGCAAACAAAACTATGAGCAAGAAGAAATTTTCTAAACCTGTGAAACCAAGCGCATGGAGCTTGTTTTAAACCATAAATAGCTTTGGTGAGTTTGCGAACATGATAAGGATAATCTGGATGAATAAAGCAGGAGATTGCTTCATAAAAACTTCATCATTAAGCACACCGTATAAAAATGCATTTTTAACATCTAATTGGCGAATATACCATGAATGAGAAACATCAAGAAAAAGCACAAAGCGAACAATAGTTGCACGAACAACAGGACTAAAGTCTCATAATAGTCAATGCCAGGTTGCTGATGAAAACCTTGTGCTACAGGACTAAATTCATCAGCCATGGCTTGTTGCTACTTCGGGATGTTTCACAACTTGAGAGAAATATGAAGGTTCACTGATATGTACATTAGCACTCAATGAAAGAATCTTTATAGGTTTATAAATACCGAACTTTGAACAAGTTTGCACAGGATGAGAGACAGTAGTAGATATAGAGACAGATGGATGATGAGTAGACATTGAGGTAGAAGAGGGTAACTCAGGAGTAATGAATTTAGACGAGGATCCGCAAAGGAATTAAGGTCAGAGTTGCTGGAAATGGAATTCCTACAGAGATATTGAGAACCTAAAGAAAGGGAATAAGAGAAGTATAGAAAGTATGAGAGGTGTTAGTAGTTGGAGAGGAATGTCGAACTAATTGAGAGGAAGAATATAAGGGCGATATGACGAAGAGAGGATCATAAGAAAGATATTGAAAAGAGGCATCATGGTCACGACATAACTCGAAATATGGAAAAACTAACTCATGGAAACTTATATGACGAGAGATGTAGATACGACTTGTTTTGGAATTTAAGCATCGATAGCCCTTGTAATTGGAAGCATAGCCTAAGAAAATGCAACGATAGAGCGAGGCATAAGCTTATTTGTCAGTCTAGCGGATAAATTTGGAAAGTATTCACACCCAAATACCTTGAGAAAATTATAAGCAGGGGGTGAGTGAAAAAGATTTTCAAAGGGAGAGTCCTTGCAAGAGAGGAGTAGGTAATCTATTTATAGTGTATACCGCATAAAAGACTGCATCAACCCAAAACTTAGGTGGTAAACAAGTTTCAATGAGTATAGTACACACTATCTCAATAAACGAAGTTTTTGCTCAGCCACTCCATTTTGTTGAGGAGTATCCGGACAAGACTTATGAAGCAAAATACCACACAATTAGAAAAATGTGAGAGCATGTCCTTGTTATCAAATTTACCACCTCCATCACTCTGAAAAGCTTTAATTTTGGTATTAAAAATATTGTCCACTAGCTTTTGGAAGCACAAAAATGCTTAAAACCCTAAAATTTATATTTCATATGAAAAAACCAAGTGAATCTAGAAAAATAATCAACAAAAATTACACAATATTGAAATCCCAAATTTGAGGAAGCTGGAGAACTCCAAATATCGGAATGAATAATGTCCAAATGAGCAGTATTGTGATGTTCAACTAAAGTAAATGGTTAGTGTTGTGATTTTCCTAGACGACAAGAGACGCAATTATTAGAAAATGAATTAAGCAAACTAATGTCATTTTTGCTCCTAAGACTAGATAAAAGTTGAGCTCTACTATGTCCCAAACGACGATGACAAACATCACTAGGTTGTCCAACAACAACAAATGTTTGATGGAGGGACGTCTTAGACTGAGAAGAAAGGTAAACACCCCTCTTACTGGACGATTGAAGGAGAGTTTGATTCGAGACTTTGTCCTTAACAAAAACAGAATCAGAGTCAAAATTCATGGTACAATCATTGTGACCCTCAACTTAGAGCCAATATTCACAGTACAGAATTAGAGTCAAAACATATTGAAATGAGCATAAATTGGGATGATTCCATATGACCTTGCGACCCTCAAAGTCATTTTAGAACTATTAATTGTTGCTAGGTGCATTGCACGTAACGTGATATTATTATCTGATAAATTCCCTTACACTAACATGTTGGTTTTGTTTTGCTCTTCTTTGTTATCTTTATTATAATTTCAGGAATGTGGTTAGTTTGTTGGCATTCTGGTGAGTCATCCATACAACACTAGGTCAAACCGCAGGGCAGTCATATCTAGCAAAGAATTGGACACATGTGTTGTTGACCTATCGAGGGAGATTGTAGAATTGGAGTCTGAATTGAAAGAGGAAGTCCAAAAGTTGAAACAGCAAATGGCAGAGATGTATCAAGCTTGGATCAAGGGGCATCCTCCACCCTCATTCCCCACTAACTACACTGAAAATCCTGCCTCTATCCCACCATAATCACAAGCCCAGATTCCCACTACCGTTGTCCTTTCCCCTCAACATGAACCAGGCTTTACCCTAACCACAACTACCCTGGAACCTCGTCCCAACCTTTCCATGCTCCACCAGCCAAAACAACCTCATATCCTGCTCCAACATCCACTCCTTTTTTGTAACCCCTCCACAATATACCCTCTACCGATCTTCTAGTGAACCTGCATTCAAAGTTACAGATGCTCGATATTATGCTCCAGAACCAACTTTCAAGGTCCCAGATCCTTATTGTTATACCCCACACTTTGAGCCTCATGTTGAAACCGAGAAGCCTGCTAAGAACGTGGAGCAAGATGAGATATTCAGGAAGGTGAAGAGTTTAGAGAAATCTTTGAGGAACATGAAAGGGATACGAAGCCAAGTAAGTGTTGCCTACAAGGACTTGTGCTTGTTCCCTAACGTTCGACTACCCGCAGGGTTCAAGATGCCCAAGTTTGACCTGTATGATGGACATAGATATCTCGTGGCCCGTTTGAGAGGCTATTGTAGTAAGTGAGAGGCGACAGTGGGAAGGACGAATTATTGATGGCCTATTTCAGTCAGAGTCTGAGTGGGGCAGCTCTGGAATGGTACACCCGCCAAGATGCTAGCAGGTGGTACACGTCAGACAACATGGCTCAGACCTTTTCCCGACACTTTCAGTACAATATAGACATTGTCTCGGATCGCCTATCCCTGACCAAGGTAGAAAAGAAGCCCAGTGAAAGTTGAAGGGAATACGGGTTCAGATGGAGAGATCAAGTTGCAAGGGTCAATCCTCTGATAGAAAAAGACGAGATGGTCGAGTAATTTCTTCAAGCCCTATATCCTACTTACTTTGGCCATTTGATCTCAGCCATAGGTATACCCTTCAATGATGTGGTAAAGATTGGAGAAATGGTGCAAGAGGGACTCAAGTCAAGCAAGATCATGAGCTATTCCTCCATAAAAGCAACCACACATGCAATCCAGAGTGGCACGGGAAGTTTGTTAGGCAAGAAAACTAAGGATGATGTCGCTATAGTTGTCTCTGGACCATGGCATGGCCCAAGGGGTTTGCCTCACCAGTACACTCAGCCTCGACCCCAAGCCTACACCCAAGATCTATATAATCCACCCCAACATTATTTTCCACCACAAGACCCTCAATACTCAGTCAGACCACCCCAATACCATGTTCACCATGCACAGTCATATGCTCAACCCCCTCCTTACCCGCAATGGCGTGCGCAAACTCTACAAAATTCTTATCCACCCCACAACCCTACCGAAACCCTACTAGTCCAAACTTTCGACCAAGGCCGGAGTATAGGAGAGAAATGCAGCAGCAAAAAGAAACCTTCACCCTTCTGGGAGAGTCCTATGCCAGTTTGTTCTAAAGGTTGAGGCAATTGGACGTGTTGAGGCCAATTAAGGCAAAGATACCAAATCCACCCCCAAAGAACCTTGATTATTCTTTGAGGTGCGCATACTGTTCGGATGCTCTAGGGCATGACATAGAGAAGTGTTGGCATTTGAAGAGGGAAATCCAAGAGCTTATTGATAAAAATCAAATTGTAGTACAGATCCTAGAGGCACCAAACATCAACTAAAATCCTTTGCCAGCCCATGCAGAGACACACATGATTGAAATAGTTCGTAAGGATGGGGAGTTCAGGAATTCTTCCAAGTCCGTCATGATGATTCGTGCTAGTGAAGGTAATTCCGTTAAAGCTCTAGACTCTACCAAAGCAATGCCCTTGAAAGTTGAAGGGGTGATAGAGAAACTAACCATGCTCAACGTGAAGCCACCTATGTTGGTCGTGAAAGGGCCTTCGAAGGATATTGGGGAAAGTAAGGAAAAGCCGAAAGTGATCGTGCCAAGGATCCCAAGCAAGCTTTTCGTAGTCATGAAAGGGGCCCCTATTGTTATAAGCTCGTGAACCAGTTGCTAGTGGTTGATACAAAGGTTGTCCCATGGAATTACAAACAAGTGATAGTGACATATAAAGGGAAAGAAGTAGAGGAAGAAGTCAATGAAACTGGAGAACTGACTCGTTCTGGAAGGTGTTTTACCCCGGAAGAATTGAGGAAGGCCAATCCATTTAAGGATAGCCAAATTCTAGTAAAAAAAAAGTCGGTCACCAAAGAAGAGGCTGAAGAGTTCCTCAAAAGGATGAAAGTGCAGGATTATTCCATTGTGGAGCAGTTAAGGAAAACACCGGCTCAGATCTCTCTTTTGTCTTTGTTGATACATTAAGATGAACATCGTAAAGCCCTGATGAAGATTTTGAATGAGGCACATATTCCTGATAAGATCTTCAAAGCAAACAAGATCACTTTCTCAGATTATGAACTTCCTATGGAGGGTACAGAACACAACCGAGCTCTTTATCTCACGATGAAGTTCGAGGATTCTGTTGTCTCAAGGGTACTGGTTGATAACGGCTCTAGTGCAAATATTTTCCCTCTATCCACTTTGCAAAAGTTGAATATCGGCACTAAAAGAATCCACATGAACAGTATACATGTTCGAGGTTTTGATGGAGGAGGGAAAGATTTTGTTGGTGATATAATTCTTGAATTGTCGATAGGGCTAGTTGAGTTCACTATGGAGTTTCAAGTATTAGATGTGTCTGTCTCCTACAATCTGTTGTTGGGCAGGCCTTGGATACATGCGGCTAAGGCAATCCCGTCTTCTCTCCATCAAATGGCCAAGTTCGAATGGGACATGCAGGAAATAATTGTGCATGGTGATGAGAACTTATCTGCTTATAATGACACAATTGTTCCATTTATTGAAGTTGAATATGATAAAAGGGCCTTGGGTCTACCAAACTTTTGAAACAGTGTCTGTTGAGAAGAATCCTGAGGGAGAATGCATTCCAGGACCGAAGCTATCCTCCCCGTCCGTCATGGTAGCAAATGAAATGTCGAAGAAGGTTTTGTACCGGGTAAAGGTCTGGGTTCATCTCTACAGGGTATTGTGCATCCGGTGTGCCCACGTGAAAACTCACGTACATTTGGTTTGGGATTCACGCCCACAGAGAAGGACGTGAAAAAGGCTAAAAATTGGAAACATAAGGTATGGAGATCTTCATGGGAGGATCCTAAGCCACTTCGGGAACGACCACCTCAACATCTCGGCGGAGTGGGAAGATGAAAAAGCTGCCTGCTGAGGCACCAACTTGGAGTTTTTTCACATTGCAATTTGTGAAATATAAAGGTTTGAAGAAAAGTATGAAGGTTTGAAGAAAAATATGAAGTTTTGAAGATTGTATGAAGGTATGAAGGTCTGTTTGAAGGTACGAAGAAAATGTATGAGGATGAAGATGAATATATGGAGGCTCGAGAAACAAGGTATTAAGACTTGGAGAAGTTGAAAATCATTTGAAAGTTCGGGGATAAAATCTAGAGTCAGAAAGTGAAAGAAGTGAAAAGATTGAATCTTTTATAGGGTAATGACAACCAATGCGCGACGTTTCGCATTCGAAGGTAGCCATCCGGTCAATGACACGTGTCTGAACTCAGAACGACGCGACTGATGGGACGTTTTAGTTTACCTGTCATCTCTGTTGTAACGTATGAAGAAAGGAACTGGGGTTCATCTATCATTTCTCATCATTTCGGCAAACCTACTCTCCGGAAAATAAGGGGACTATCTGCATACATGTAAAATTCGGGACAATGTATACCCCGATTTCCCGGTGAAGAAGACGGAAGAAGGGCGCGGACTAGAGGTGGCTAACGGGTGGGCCAGGCCGGGCCGGGTTACTATTTTTTTGAACCGTACGGGTTGGGTAGCAGGCCGGTTACGGTTAATTGTTAACGGGTTTAACGGGTTCGGGTTTATCCGGGTAAAAAGTAACCCGTACGGGTAGGGGTTTAAGGGGCCGGGCCGGGTTACAAGATTTTAAAAATTAAAAGAAAAAAAAAATTGACCGTTGAACCGGTCCGGGCCGGGCCGGTTTAACCGGTTCAGGCACTGTTCATTTGAACCGGGTTGGTCCGGTCCGGTTACCCGTTTTAAAAATTTAATCCGTTTCAACCCCCATAACCCCTTAACCCAGCCCCACCCGGCCCCCTATGAATCGGGCCGGTCCGGTCCCGGTTTGAACCGGTCTGGGCCGGTCCGGTCCCGGTTTGAACCGGCCCGTTAGCCACCTCTAGCGCGGACGCACGAGGTTGAATCGAGGCTGGGATCCCTTTGTATCGGGTTCCACGAAAGGTGAACGGTGTGTTCATTATCGGACGTGATAAAGCAACGCTCTCCGGCCCCAGAACGAGCTCTAAGACCTAGGGAAATACGGCAAATGATTACGCACAGCGGATAAAGGGCCGTGATATCCGTACCTAACCGAATATCACAGTGCGGCTCTCGCTCGATGAAGGTTACAGATCAATGATTAACGAGAAAGGAAGAGTTTTACCTTTTTTAGACTTGTACTAGGGATGAAATTCTCCTACTATATAAAGGGGAAGTTTTTCTTTTATAACACACATGGTAACACACGAATCAAAGCAATACAAATTCATTCTCTGCTTTCTAGCTACTACAAAAGTTCTTATTCAATTACTCTGTTCTTTGTTCATAATCGGGCTCGAGCCAAGGGACCAATCGAGGGCAAAATTACTGTTCAACCTAGGTTCGGGTTGGACCATAACATCATAACTAGTTTGATAGTTCATTTTGTCTTGAACTCGTTTATCTGATATTCTTGATTATTTGTGTTGAATCAATCCACGTATCCTTAAAACCACATACAAATTTAATTTTTATCCGTTTTTTGTTATGGCCAAAACAATAGTACTACATAATTTCTAATACGGAAAAGGGTCAAAACTGCCTCTAACCTATTCGCTTAAGTTTAAAAATACCCACCCACGATCCATCTTACTCGTTCCAACCCGTTAAACCCTTTTAGCCCCCTCAAACATCTTATTCCATACCCGACTCATGATCTAATCGTTATTTAGGTTTCTTTTGCCAAAATTTTATATTTTGCTTTTTACTAATTTATTATTTGGAACCCTATCCCTTTCCATGTTCATCTTCCCCAACTTAATCACCGCCGACAGTATCCCAACAAAATTATAGCTGACGAACTATGAAGCTAATTTGCTCACATGATTTCAGTTAACTCCAAAAAGCTAAATGGCGACACAACAAATATAACTTTGGCAGAAAGATAATTCATTAAACCATAGAATCTTAAAACGAACCTTAACCTAATTCTAAAAATACCATATTTCACTCAGAAATTTGATTTAACAAAAAAATATTAATTTAAAAATTAAATTAAGGTAAAAAAAATCAGAGTGGGAGAGGAAGATTCGTAGGTGATAAAGGGTGAAGATCTGAAAATTGAAACCGACGGTGATCCTCTGTCGGCAACGATGAGTTATTGTACTTTGGTCATGGAGGAGGATAATTAGATAAAATGTAGAGTAGGAAGGCAGGGATGGAAGAAGAGAAGTTGAGAGGTGAAGTTAGGTGCTATTTGTACATCATGCCCCTTTACAATTTTGAATTTAAGAAAATGACCTTTTTATATCTCTTTTGTGTAAAAGGCAGATCTCTTACGTGTAAAAGTAAATTTTCCATGTGTAAAAAAAGCGGTAAGGTCATAAAACTAAAAACAAATTTGTAAAAAGTCAAAAAACCAATTGATCCTGAAGTTAGTGCATTTTAAAAAGCGGGTCATAGGTTGGGTATGGATACTTTAGGTGATGGATTAAGCTAATAAGTGGACGTGGGGTGAGGTTTTAATTTAAGCAAATAGAAAATTGATACATAATAAGTAATAAAATAAAATTTAATCAAAATAGGGGCCGTTAGCCAGAAAGTTGACGTCAGGGGCAATTTTTACAAATATATGGACGGGGTATTTTTAATCTAAGTGAATAGGTTAGAAGCAATTTTGGCCCTTTCGTTTTCTGATTAATAGAATCTGTAGACCATACAAAGAGGAAGTAAGAGCACTGGAAGGAAAAAGCTGAGAAATGAAAGTGACGCACCAAAGAGCTAAAGAAAAGATGGTCTTTCATCTTTTCTCTTACAAAGCCTTTGGGGTCCCCTCCTTTTCAGGCTTTTGCTTATCCCCATATAATGCGTTTAACAATCATGTTGTTTGCTTCTTGCCACTGTCAAATGCGTTTGAGCCTATATTTTTGGCTCAATAGTCCATGCCACCCATTATACAAAAAACTTCTTCAATCGCCTCAACACTACTTGTTTGGTGTAAACATAAGGTGTAGATCTATTTTACCGACTAAGACAAAAATTTACCTGTGCAGAATACTTACATTAAATAAATAAATCCATAACATGTGTTTATACATACGCTTCTATCACTTAACCCTGATTAGTTAATGAATATTTTTATTATATAAAATTACTCAACCATGATAAGTTGAGTTGGTCTGCTGCAAACACTCGATAGGGGTAATGTTTTTTGTTCAAACACTGCTATGTAAACCCACTTCCTTCCATTAGTTAACGACAGAAATATTTTCAATCGGTCAAATAATAGTGCCCATTGAGTCCATGACAATATTTAAAAATTGGCACAAAAATACCATTATCACATAAGATCCGGAGTTGGTTTATTTGTCGACTTCATTTGTGGTTTGACTTTTTTCATTTTAAACCATGCCTATAAAGATTTGGTATTATACTATGCTAATCGTATCACAATGCCTTGCCGTTTGCCTGGCGGCAATTATAATTCTCTTTTTTCATTAAATTTCCTTTATATGTGTTATGGTATTTAACCGACGACCAGAAAAGCATGAAAAAGTCAATAATCAAAGGTGACAGTTCATCCCATCTAGATTGCCAAAATTTAAGCGCCTTTAAGAGGTAGTTGGATTGCCAAAACAGAAAAGGAAAAAGAAATTCGAATATGGACTAAATTCAGGACTTCGCAAGAAATAGTTGAGAGAGAAAAGCAAACCCTCAAATTTAAACCAGCTTCGTGTTTTCTTTTGAACTTGTTTATGTCCCCTTTGGCAATTTGCCATTGCTAAAATATAGTAATACACTTTAATTTGGAATAAAAGAATTTCAAAAAAAATTAAAAAAAAAAAAGGAAGAGGAAGAATATGTAAGAGAAAAGTGTTTCCGGAAGTAGAAGTTGTTATATACTAGCTACTCCCTCCGGTTCAAAATAAGTGATTTTTTGTTTGTTTTCACGCATATTAAGAAATCCACCTTTTAGCATTAATTAACAATGAAATTGACTATATTAACCTTTACTATCATACTTAAATACTCCTAACACATATTCCAACACTATTTACTCCAAAAGCAATGTAGGAAAAAAGTAATAAATTCATTCTTAAATTCCGGAAAAATCACTTATTTTGAACCGGAGGGAGTACTAATTACAACTCTATCTGGTACCGTTCGGATTCGTGGAATTTAATTAATGCTTTTTTTTTTCTCTCACGAGTCATTTAACTCCGCCGAAAAAAAGAATTAACAAAGAAAATAGTATCAGTAGTTGAGTTCCCTATACGGAAATCGGAGCCGAGTACACATTGTTACATAGATGATATCATTCTAGACGAAACAACATGAGTAGGAAAAAATCAAACGTTGAAAAATGATTAAAATAATAGCATTGTTTTCTAAGACGGAAGAAGACAATTGGAAGAGCGTAAGCATATAATGGAGAAAATAGGGAGGAGAGGGTGAACAACCCAAAGATTGATCTCTTCCAGTTGGTTGAGTTTATTGGTTTCTTTGAATTGACATTATAGTCATGCTCAATTTTTTCTATTAAGGTATTCTGAAATAAATATTTCAAAAACCTTCTCGCTAATGGTGCAAAAGACTGTTTTGAAGGTTGATGTTTCTTGTGATAAATGCAAGAAGAAGATCCTCAAAGCAGTTTCAGGACTGCCAGGTTTTTTTCTTAATTAATTGAAGTGTCTCTGTTTTTCTTTTGTGATTTTGTTTTCACTTTTTGTAATCGAGATTGCGATTTACAAATCTATTCTAACTAATTAAAGTATTCTCTATCATATATCTGCGTGTATATAAATTGGTCCTAGTATATATATATATATTCTCCTGTCGTCGAGAAAGTCTATGAAATTGTTTTCACAAGACAAATTGAATAACCCCGAGTACAACTTTCTGAAATGTGAGTTTTATCAACTCTTGTTGTCTAAAATATGGAAAAAAATTCTTTTACTTTTTTAGATTCTTTGATACTCCTTTGAACTATTAAGCATTATTGTTAAATCACATTTTAGTGGGGGATTGAGATATGACAAATGACAATATTCTTTTTTTTTCCACTACAAAGAAAAATATGGTGATTGGCAAACAACGACAATAACAATAACAATCACTCAGTATAATCCCACAAGTCGGGTCTGGGAAGGATAGAATGTACTCAGTCTTAACCCGATGCTGGAGGGACAAGAAAACTGTTTCCGATAGACTCTCGGCTAAAGAAGGTGAGAAAGCTCTGATATCAAGTAATAACAAGACAAATATAAAATGAATCTAAGTGTTCGTACTCACGACAACAATTAGAAAGTTTGACACTAATATTTCATTTTTTTTTTACAAGAACAAATGGAGTACAATATTATTGCATCTAATAGCTTCTTTACATAAAAATTGTATTTGGTAGCTCATAAGTCATAAGCAATCCCCTACCCCCAGGCCCCACCCCCACCTGCACCCCAAATGAAAGAGAAAAAGGAGAAGCAAGAAACAAGATGGTAAAAGGAAGTTGCCACAGGTTAATTTAACTTTACCAGCCTCATCCTAGGGGTTCGTTTTTGTAAAAAAACACATGCTCCACTTTGTTGAATTTATTGCTCATCTAGTGACTCGAACTTAGAACACTGAGGTAATAGGTGGGAGGCGCTAACCATCAAAGCAACTCCCTCTTGTCATCCTACTGTACTTGGAAGTTGGATGGAACTTATAAAATTGAAACTTTACAATTTGATATTGAAGGTGTGGAAAAAATTGAAATTGATGGAGCAAAGGGGACTTTGAGTGTAACGGGTGATGCTGACCCATACGAGGTAATTGTGAGATCTAGGAAAGCTGGGAAATTTGCGGAGGTGGTCAGTATTGGGCCTCCACCAGCTCCTCCAAAACCAGATGGACAGAAAAAGCCTGAAGAGAAGAAGCCTGAGCAGAAGCCCAAACCTCAGGCCCAGATGTATGCTCCTCCCCCTCCAATTATGCCTCCTTTCTGTGCTGTCTGTCAGGGAATAACACCAGTCGTTCATGTCACGCGGAGGGAAGAACCCAACCTACAATGCTCTATTTTGTAGTAGCTCTTAGTTTCACAATTTTGAAAGAAGAAAAGAGAAGTCCAATAATGTCGGCAAAGTGAGTTATAAGTTCGAAGATATAGATGACCAGTCTAAAGAGTATATTTGTAAACATCTCCATTTGATGACTTATGTTTTGTTTAAGACACTGTGGTATGCCTTTTACTTTAACCTGGGAACAATATAAATTGGTTGAAAATGACTGCAATTGGAGAGACTAACAGTTGATCAAGCAATAACTGCAATAGTCCAACAGTACTACAAGTCTTGTTATTTACAGTGACCAATATGCATCTTCTGACGTTCATACTCTTTCTCTGTTAAAAGTTGTATAGTTTGAGATTGATGAAGTACAACATGTGCATTAGTGTATTGGTGGAAAAAGACATGACTCGGAGACTATCAACAAGCTGACAGGGCCTGGTACGAGGAACATCGATGTAAGGACAAGTGGCGTTCTTAATTAGACGAGTTAAATAGTGCGGAAAAGGCATGGGAGAAACACCCTCGAGATTACACTGAGAAAAAAACCGGACCCGACAACTGTAAAAGGAGAAACAAGAACGAAATGAATAAAGACGGTGAAGAAGGGAAGATACACAAACCTGTCATAAATAAGGAAGGAAAATCGGTGCAGTTACAAGGAATCTTTAATCATAAATGTTTCCGTTACGGTTGTACATGGTAACGAGCAATCAAGACAATTAATAGCATTAGTGAGCCAGAATTAAATAAGGGAACCACTATAATTGTATGCTATATAAGGATTGAAATCTCATTTGTAATTAAAAAAATTAATTATTATTGAAAATTATACGGTTATTTTTTGCGTTACTCTCAAAGTTGTGAGCCGTAATTTTGGAGTGATTATCAGTTTATTTCATATTTTCTTTGTCAATTATTTCCATTGCTTGATCCATTCTTTCAAATTGTTGGGAGAGTGAAGTAAATCTTGGTTATCATTAACCTGATTTCTTCTAGATATTGACGGGGTTAGACAAATTGGTTCCGTTACCGGGAATATGATAATCAGTTCACTTTTCAAATTTTAACGACCAAATTTGTCAACCGCTAATGACAACAACCAGCTGAACCAACAAGGTACAACTCCACCACACCACACATCTACGGGGTCCCCTCAACAGTCCCTTGGAAGTTCACTTGAAAGGTCCATCGCCGATAATCAGCAGGGAAACAACCAAACCGTGGAGCAAGACGCTCTAAAGCAATTGGTTGTCGAACACGTGAACAATGTACTGCAAGCTTTTGTCAGAGGATTACCCAATGCGGGACAAACCCCTCCACCAATTAATACAATGATTTTGGAGAACCCGCGTTCAGGGCTTGCTAATTCTGGAAGTTGAGAAATTCCTAATGAATCTCGTGATGGAGAGTCAGGTACACCGAATGATTCTAATTTACAAAGTTTAGTGCTAACTTTGCAGAAACGATTGGAAAAATAAATGATCGTATAGAGCAGATATGTGGCGTACCCCCCGTGATCAAAGGGGTGGATATTAACAAGTATTCACAACAATCCTGGAAGCCAAGTGCGGCAAATCCCAAAAAGTTCAAAATACCTGATATTCCCAAATATGATGGAAAATCTGATCCTCGAGATCACGTAACTGCATTCACTACCGGCCTGAAAGGCAATGATTTAACCAAACAGGAAATCAAATCGGTTTTGGTTAAAAAGTTTGGTGAAACACTGACAAAGGGAGTGTTAATGCGATATTCTCTTTTACCTAAAAATTCTATTGATTCTTTTGTTGAGCTTGCAGATTCATTTATCAAAGCACATCCGGGAGCTCAAAAAGTTGAAGAAAGGATGGAAGACATCTTTATGGTTAAACAAGGGAATACATAATTGCTCATGGAATTCGTAGATAGATTTTAGCGGGAAAGGATGATGTTGCCTGGAGTACCTGATAACTGGGCGGCTATGGCATTCGCAAGAAACTTGAACGAGAAAAGTTCAGAAGCCACAGAATGTTGAAAGAAAGTTTGTGAGAATTTCCTGCAACAACTTGGAACGATGTGTACAACGGGTATAGTACGATAGCTGCTAATAGAAGAAGATACGGTCGCACAGCCAAGGGTCGATGAAAGATCAGGATCGAGACGTTTAGAATCAGAAAGGAGGGTCGGTAAAAATAGATACGAGTCATACATGGGACCTGCAAGGCGATATTCCCGATCTAAATAGGAGAGTGCATGATTCGATTCAAGACAAAGGCAAAAAGACGCGAGCTCTTCATCCAGGTTCAAAAAAGAGCGAGATGCCTGAAGCAATGATCCCAATACGCAAGCAAGAATATGAGATTACAACTTTAATATCAGCACCTCCGAGTTAGTGTCTATTTAAAAAGGTATGGGGTATAAGGTGTGATGTCCTAAAGAAATGATATCAGATCCAAGCAAATGAAATCTTGATTTCTGGTGCGAATTTCATATGATCATGGCCATAGAACAGCAGATTGTAGGCTTCTGCAAGGAGAGGTTGAGCATTTGTTGAAGCAAGGTTATCTTACTGATCTGTTCAGTAAGAAAGGGATACAATCATACATGAAGAACAAACAAGAGCCCCCAAAGCCTCCATCACCAAAAAGAATAGTCAACGTTATAACTGGGGGGAGATGAGGTTAATGGAGTAACATATACAACCGCAAAAAAGATATCAAAAGTCACAGTCACTCACGGAAAACGAGTTCGCCAAGTTTTGGATGGAGACAGTATAACATTCGATGATAAAGATGCGAACGACTTGATGATTCCTCACAATGATACACTAGTAATATCTTTACTTGTACATGATACTAACGTAAAACGAATTTTGATTGATCCATGTAGCTCAGTCAACATCATTTTACTGAGGTGGTGAATGAAATGCAAGCTAATGATAAGGTCATACCAAAATCGCGTCCTTATCAGGGTTTGACAATCCAAGCGTTATTACAAAAGGGAGATTTGTACTTACCACACTTGCAGAAGGGGTCGTCAAAGACACAAAGTTCCAGGTGATAGACGCGGACATGGCCTACAATATAATTCTGGGAAGACCATGGATTCATCATATGGACTATGTCCCTTCCACATTGTGACCACGTAATTTTTGCCCGATTAAAATACTCCTACGAAAAGTCAGAAATAGATTTTTTAAATTATTTTTAATTTGTATAGAATTTGTAGGAATATTTGTTAAATTGTTTGCTTATAGTTGCATTTTTGTGAACTCTTAATACTTTAAAGCCATGAAAAATACCAAGAAAATATTTAATCCTTCATTACATAGCATCTTAGGCCTTAATTGTATTTAGGATTTAATTTCTTGAATTAATTACATCATTAAATAAAAATCACAAAAAATATCATGTCCTCCTATATTTTTAGTTTTTAGTCTTAATTTCTTAATTTTCTTTCATTATTTTAAATTAATTAATTTTTCTAATGTTAGAAATAGATAATTAATTTAATTCTATAGATTAGATTTGATTTAGGAGTTGGTTTAGGTTTCTAATTAATTTTATAAGATTTTAAAATCAAGGAAAAGCAAAAGAAAAAAGAAAGATGGTCTTGTTGGTCCGATTTTGGGCTAAAACAACTTAAGTGGCCCAAGATTCACCCTAAATCGCCCTAGTTCAGACCTCTAAAACCCGGCCCAACCCCAATGACTAAAACGACCCCGTTTTGGTCACAATTAATCTCAGTCGTTCAACCCATTTCATCAAACGGCTCACAATTCCACACCTCATTCTCTTATAAGTGTCCAAACACCCCCTCCCCCAAACACCTCACATACCCCCCCCCCCCCCCCCGGGACCCCCCCCCCCCCCCCCCCCCCCCGAAATTTACACCATACACTCCCCACACCTTCCTGAACCTTATCCCCCCATCAATTTCCCCAAATAATCTCCCGAATTTCTCTAATTTTAGATCTCGAAATTTACGCCATACACTCGAAATTTACGTTGATTGATTGCTCTTGACAAAGAGCAATCCATGATTTTGAACCATTTCGAATCATCAAGAGTCGGTCAATTCGCCAGTGCTTGGCCAATGTTTGTCATCGCCGGAATTATTTTGTGTCGTCGTGGTCTCGCTAAATTGGTATATCTCTTTTTCCCTTTCTGTGAGTGATATTTAATTACCATTATTTCACCAATTAAGCATGATTTGATTAATAGACGATTTAAATTAGCATCTAGTGGTTAGACTTAATGTATTTAGGCCATAACTGCAATTTGTAAATGAGTTTGTTCGATTACTTAAGTTTGATGTTTGCATAAACTTCCTCCAAACTTGGGTCTGACCTGTTGGACAGGCAGGCCCATCGAATGTGGGATTCGAGTAGGGGAAATATGGGCCTGTTGGCCAAAGGCGCAGGCAAATTTCAGCAAAGTCCTACAAAATATGAGAAAATTCAGGGGTGTGAATAAAAAAAAATCTTTTCTGTTAGGAGAGAAGCTTATAAAAAGAACAATTATTAAAATTGGTTAGGAAAAGATGCCTAATACCTTAAAATCAGTTGACTGATTCTTTTCTAGGCTTTATCTTATAGAGCATATTCTTACTCTATATAAGGGGTTTTCTCCTCCCATTCTCACACGGTTTTTACTCAGATTTTTTCCCTAAAAACACTCACTCTTTTCATTTTTCCTTTGGATATTTTGAAAGAAAAAAAAAGACCGACAAACACCTTCTGGGATTCCACTTGAATTTCACATTTTCTGTTGTTTATTGTTGTGTTTGATCTCTCATCAAGATTAACTGTTTTTGTATGTTCAGAGATCTATTTTCTGTTTCTTTTGTCTTGCTGCTAACTAAGGTATTGTTTTAACCTCCAATAGATGTAGTCTTTTTTAAGTAATGAAATACTTAATTAATGTAATTACAATTGCATTGTTGTTTAGGTAGAAATCATTGTGTGTTCTTGTGTGTTTTAAAATGTACAAGTCTGATTCACATGATTGAAGACAATTCATCATTGTTTCTATTGAGGTTTTATGCTTTGATTACCTTTGTTTGAAGTTGAAAGTGTAAAAAGTTTCAATAATACTGTTTATGTCTATTTCTGGTGGATTGGTTTATCTTCTGGACTAAAAAGAAGTGATAAATAACTTAGAGTGTTAGCTAAATTACATAGTGTGTCCATTCCAAATTTTCTCCTGTATATGTGATATAAATCAGAGACGGATTGACAGTTCTGCAGGCATTGAGTACATGACTGAATCAATACTATTTCTTTATTTAAGTATTGGGTTATGAAATGAATGGAGTAACTTTGATGTGGTGTTAGGCCAGGGTCAACTTGTTGTTGGTTTTGGTCTTGAAGTTCAGAAAGCATAAACTGTATTTTATTTGTGATAAGTAGCTTCATCAATGTAGAAATCTCACGACTGTGTGAATTGTAAACATGATGTGAATTTCGTATCATGTTTTCTTTAAACTCCCAGTTTATTTGGGGATAAGTGTAATTCATGAGGATATTATTAGTAATCATTGTACTCGCTTGTGACTTAAAACCATAAACCATTGCAATTGAGATACCAATGTAGTCGAGTTTAATAGGTTGTTAAGTAGTTGTATTCTGAAACTAATCCTTTGAGGGCCTGCATGATTTCTTTTGTTATATATTGGGCACGGGAATTGTTCATGCCCATCCGAGAGTTTTGTGTTGTTGTGCGCTGATCTTTCTAAAGGGATGAGGATATGTACCCTATAAGAGTTTTTCATATGTATGAATCAATTGTCAATTTTGTTTTTAGCATTAGTTCAATATATTGAAAGTATTTAATCATAGTTCAATTAGCTTAGTAGATTAATTGTATCTGCTTTCATTTGGGCCAACCATGTGTATTAAGCTTTTGCTTGAGGCCCATACTTCAAAAGGAAATCAGCAGCTGAAAAGTCTACTTAGACATCATTTACCCCTTATGGCATTTACTCTATGTTTAGCCCATGACTGCTTGTGCAATTAAAAGCTATTGCAAATTTATAGAATGTGAATCATCTTTAGTTTCAGATAGTGATTATGGTTTGCCCGTTTGTTTCTATTTATTTTATGTAAATTGACTTAGTCTCTTTAAATAATTGTAATTGGCCCATTTCGTATGAGTTAATTCATGTTATCTTCTCTCATTTAGTCAAAAAATGGATCTATCAAGGAATTTAATAGTTGATCTTACAAAGAACTTTTCATAAACCATGGCCTCACAACAAATCCCAAATGTAGCAAATAAACAATTCTCAAACATCATAGTTTGCTTTTAGACGCGTAATTAAATCATCACGACTATGGGTACCCCGTGGCATATTCGTGATACATAATCCCCAATTCGGGTACGCATTTCATGTGACCCGACTATAACTTCAAATAATAATTAAAATAAACATGTTGTCATCGTGTGTACGATTCCCGTGATGCGATTCACAATATGTACAAAAACAAACGAGGGCGTGACATTGCGACTTGTTCAAACATATTCCATAAATAATTAAAAGCGGTTAAAAAGTGAAAATGCAAAATAGGTTTTAAATATGTAATAAATCAGATAATTAGGCCAATTAATAATAGTTGAGAGACCGTGCTAAAACCACAGAACCCGGGAATGCCTAACACCTTCTCCCGGGTTAACATAATTCCTTACCCGGTCTTCTGGTTTTTGCAGACTTTAAACGGAGTCATTTTTTCCTCGATTTGGAATTCTAAGAAATAAACCGGTGACTTGGAAAATAATAAATTATCCCAGGTGGCGTTTCTGAAATAAAAAATAATCTCATTTCGATTAACGCCACTTAAATTGGAAAAAAACTCCCTATCCCCTCGGGAAAAAGGAGGTGTGACAGCTCTGGCGACTCTGCTGGGGAATCGAACCCAGAATCTCTGGTTCAGGGTTCAGAATTAGAGCTTAGAGTAACTACTATGATTGACTTTCATGATTTTTTGAATTTTTTTACGTGTTTGAGCCTAATGTGCTAAATGCAGCTTTTTACCGCTTTGATATTATGTGAATTGTATATAAAACTGTTACGAAACCTTTCTTCTCTCCGAGTCTTCTAAATCTTATGGGAAGTGCACGCTGGCGTGACTTCTTTTCTGTCAGTGTCATACCCTAATTTAGAACGAGGATTGGATCAATTACAAAGCTGGGTTGCCTTTTGGTTACCGGTATGTTGCCCTCCCCCCCCCCCGAGTTGTCCGCTCGGGTAAGCCAGGTCTAGAACAATATACCTAGAATTTAAACCTAAAATGTATAGCCTCATGCCGTATCCCTAGTAGGTACGTTTGTTTGCATCACGTGCATTTGACTTTAGGGACTCAACACATGGGGTGGGTCCGTCTAGGATAGGTGTACCCAATTTAGAAGACCATTCTGATGTATTTTATGTGCTACTTGTGTATTTATTTGTTTCGTCTTGTATGTTGACTGGCTTCTAGAGTAGGGAAAGAAAATCAAGTGAAACCAATAGTGAGGTAGGATAGAAAAACATCCGATTCTAAAATACCAGTGTTAAAAATATCCCAAAACTCTTCCAAAAATTTGAAAAAATAAAATAAAAAGGAAGAGTCATTTCAAAAATAAGTCCTATTTTTCCATACATCAAAACTTACCGAACTACGCAGGTTTGATTCCCACCAGGTGTGGTATACGTAGGCAACCATCATCGGGTCCAACCCCGTTTTAGCAAAAATAATCAATATAGGGAAATGTTGTCGTAAATAAATTTAGGCGATGCCATTTTTTTCCAAATAGCAAGAAATATCCTGACGGGACACTAGAAGGCTATTTTGCACGAATAGCCACTCATCGTTTTTTTTAAAATATTTTTGGCCACTTAGCAAACACAGTCCTAAAATCTTTCCTCTCGAAGTGCCGAAGGGCCATATTTGCAAAAGTAGCCATAATTTGTTTTTACTCGAATTTTACAAAAGAAAAAATAAATAAATATATATATATATATATATATTTATTTATTTTTTCTTTTGTAAAATTCGAGTAAAAACAAATTATGGCTACTTTTGCAAATATGGCCCTTCGGCACTTCGAGAGGAAAGATTTTAGGACTGTGTTTGCTAAGTGGCCAAAAATATTTTAAAAAAAACGATGAGTGGCTATTCGTGCAAAATAGCCTTCTAGTGTCCCGTCAGGATATTTCTTGCTATTTGGAAAAAAATGGCATCGCCTAAATTTATTTACGACAACATTTCCCTATATTGATTNTATATATATATATATATATATAAAATCTTTTTCTGGTCAGTTTTCAAATAAAACTCACATGTTTTAACGTGCTTACCCTAATTTAAAAAATGTGCCGAATGAGCATTGTTCAAAATTTACCGTTGAAGGTTATGAATCAGATTCCACTAGCACTCCACATGTGGTGGGAGGAATTGGGAGAACAAGGACGAGACAGGGACAACCATTACCTGGGGGCACTCACGGGGTTATTGAAAATTCAACTAAGAAGTGATGTGATAGAGGTATTAGTATCATTCTGGGACCCTACTCACAATGTATTGCACTTCTCAGATTTTGAGCTTACACCTGCTTTGGAAGAAATGGCGGGTTATATTGGGAGTACAGAAGGATTAAGACACAAGTACCTGGTATCTCCAAGGACTTTTACTCCCCACAAGTTACTGGACTTGCTAAAAATAAGCAGACAAATCAAGACCTAAAGTCTAGCAGATGGAGCTTTCCCTTTTCATTTTCTCTACCAGCGATACTGGCATTTAAGGGGATTCGAAGGCCCGGAAAATGGACTCTTAAATAAAGGAAACCGGTCAAAGTGGGAGACGCATAGATGTTTTGCCTTCATGGTGGCGTTTTTAGGCCTTTTGGTGTTTCCAAGGGAAGACGGGCATATTGATTTGCGGGTAATTGGGGTTGTCCATGTTCTGAATACTCAAGCTAAGAGTACCCTTGCACCCATGATCTTATCAGATATATTTCGAGCCCTCACCTCCTATAAGGCTGGAGTCAGGTTTTTCGAGGGATGCAATCTGCTGTTGCAAATGTGGATGATCGAATACCTTTGTCACCGTCCTCGATACATGAACTACGGGTCTACGGGGGAAACTGCATTTAAGTGTTTGGTACACGAGTAAGAGGATTATAAATGTCGGAAGGGGTCAAATATTGGATAGTAGTTTACAAGTTGCGGAGGACGAAGGAGAAAAGAAGAGATTGGTTCGAGAAAATGAGACACTCCGAGCCCAACTCTGGGACATGAGGATAGCCGCTGAAACGCCTGTGAGAAGCGAGAGAGATGAAAAACTCATCAACAACATAAGGATGAAGGTGTTGACTATGTGGTTGACTTGAAAAGGGCTGAAAGAGACTTGCTAAATTCTCAAGCAAAGTTGGACAATTAGCCCACAAGTTGAAGCAGAAATATGACAAAGAAGTAGCAATTTTAAAGAAAAAGTTTGTCACCCTTGAGAATGAAATGGTCAAGCAAGAAAAAGATTTCAAGACAGAAAGAGAGCACTGCTACGCATTGATTTTCCGACTACAAGAAAGCATGCAACAGTTACAAGACCAAAGCAACACAAATACACAGGTGTTGGAAGCTCGGGCCCAGCAAATTGGACGTTTTCTTCAAGAAAAGGGTGTCATCAGAATGCGAATTAAAGAGATAGTTGATTATGTTGTAATGAAATGCCATGAATGTGAAGACATGACCAGGTCTATGTTTTTTGCTTCTATGATGACATTCGTTCGCCATGTGATGGTTGACCTAGACCACCTTCAAGAAGTTATTGCACCTAGGCTTGTGCGGAGACCGGCTGATGTCCCCCAGGCCCCCGGAGCACCAGTGGATGCTCTTATGTATTTTTGATTTTTTAGTTTTTGAGTCTGTATTTTCTTGAGTTTTGTTCAAGGTAGTTTTGTTGTTTTATTTCGAGTATGTATGTTTTCTTCAGTAGTGGTCAGTACTTTTAAGTCCTTGTAATAGAAAACCAAAAAAATGTGTCTTTATTAATGAAATATTGAAAACCCCCAAAAAAATTCTTTTCTTTTATTTCACATTATTCTCTTAACTATGTTATAATCTGATTCATGCGGCTTCATGATACGTAGGAAATCCAGGTAGTATTCGATCATAGCCAAAAAAAAAGAGAAAAATAAAGTGAGTTAAAAATAAAGAAGAAAAAAAGAGAAGAAAGAAAAGAGGGACCAAACAAGAAGGAAGGAAAAAGTGAGAATTCAATAAGTGAAAAACAACAAAAAGAGAAGGTAAAAGAAATCAGGATTTGAAATTTGAGAAAAGAGCCAAGATGAAACACATAGTCGTTGCAAAATATTTAGAAACGTTTAACTGACCAGGTGCATTACATCCCCAATATGTGATTCCCTATCAATTAATGCTTCAAAACTGACCAAGTTGTTGTGTGTGCATTAAGAAGGCTCTGTTTAGGTGGTTAGTTTGTTGGCATCCTGGAAAGTCACCCCTATAAAACCATATCAGAATGCAAGGAAGTCATGGCAAGCAAAGAAACAGACACAAGAGTTGTTGACCCACCAAGGGAGATGGTAGAATCCGAATCTGGATTGAAAGAGGAGGTCCAAAGGTTGAAACATCAGATGGCGGAAATGTACCAAGCATGGATCAAGGGACATCCTCCACCCTCATTCCCTACCGACTATACAGAAAACCCTGCCTCCATCCCACCATTATCCCAAGCCCAGATGCACAGTACCGTTGATCTTTTCCCTCAACACGCACCAGGCTTTACCTCTTACCACAACTACCCCGCACTTCGTCCCAAATCTTCCACGCTCCACCAACCAAAACAACTTCATACCATGCTCCGGCATCTGCTCCTGTTTTCGTACCCCTTCCACAAGCTACCCTCCATAGTTCCTCTAGTGAGCCCGCATTCCAAGCCCCCGATACCCAATACTATGCTCTAGAACCCACCTTCAAAGTCCTGAATCCTTTCTCCTACACTCCTCGCTTTGAGCCTCATGTTGAAATTGAGAAACCACCCAAGAACGCGGAGCAAGAGAAGATATTTAGGAAAGTGAAGAGTCTGGAGAAATCATTGAGGAATATGCAAGGCTTAGGAAGCCAAGTGAGTGTGTCTTATAAGGACTTGTGCTTGTTCCCTGATGTCCAACTGCCCGTCAGGTTCAAGATGCCCATGTTTGACTTGTACGATGGGCATGGAGATCCCGTGGCCCACTTAAGAGGGTTTTGCAACAAGATGAGGGACACTGGTGGGAAAGATGAATTGTTGATGGCATATTTTAGTCAAAGCTTGAGTGGGGCGGCGCTGGAATGGTATACCCGCTAGGACACTAGCAGGTGGTACACATGGGATGACTTGGATCAAGCCTTTGCTCGGCATTTTCAGTACAACGTAGACATTTTCCCAGATCACCTATCCTTGAACAGGATAGAGAAAAAGTCTAGTGAGAGCTTTAGAGAGTATGGGTTGATATGGAGAGAGCAGGTTGCATTGGTCAACCCTCCAATGGAAGAAGATGAAATAGTTGAATACTTTATTCAAGCCCTAGAGCCTACTTACTTTGGCCATTTGATCTCGACCACAGGTAAGTCTTTCAATGAGGTGGTAAATATGGGAGGAATGGTGGAATAAGGACTCAAGTCGAGCAAAATCATGAGTTACTCCGCCATAAAAGCAACCACAAAGGTGATCCTAGGTGGCACCGGAGGCGTGTTAGGCAAAAAGAAGAAATATGATGTCGCTATGGTTGTCTCATGATCATGGCATGGCCCAGGGGGTTTGCCTCACCAGTATGCCCAGCCTCGACCCCAACCTCAATCCTACACCCAAGCTCCGTATAATCCATCCCAACACTATTTCCCACCACAAGACCCTCAATAGTCAATCAGACCACCTCAATACCATGTTCACCACGCACAGTCATATGCTCAACCCCCTCCTTACCCGCAATGGCGTGCTCCAACTCCACAAAGTTCTTATCCACCCCCACCACCATACCGAAACCCTACTGGGCCAAGATTTCTACCAAGGCCAAATTATAGAAAAGAGAGGCAGCACCGGAAGGAAACCTTCATTTCTCTGGGAGAGTCTTACACCAGTTTGTTTCAAAGGTTGAGGCAGTTGGACGTCTTAAGGCCGATTGAATCAAAGCTACCAAATCCACCTTCAAGGAACCTTGGTTACTCCTTTAGATGTGAATATTGTTCTAATGCCCTAGAGCACGACATAGAGAAGTGTTGGCATTTGAAGAGGGCAATCCAAGGGCTTATTAATACAAATCAAATTGTGGTCCAGAGCCTGGAGGCGCCAAACATCAACCAAAATCCTTTGTCAGCCCATGTCGCGACGCACATGATTGAGATAGTTCATAAGGGTAGGGAGCCCGAGAATTCTTCTAAGTCCGCCAGATGATCCGTGCCAGTGAAAGTAATTCAGTCAAAGCTCCAGGTTCTACAAAGGCAATACTCGTAACAGTTGAAGGGGTGACAGAGAAGCTAATCACGCTCAATATTAAGCCACATGTATTAGTCGTGAAAGGATTTCCGGAAGATGTTGGAGCAAGACAGGAAAAGCCAAAAGTGGTCATGCCAGGAATCCCAAGCAAGCCTATCATAATCGTGGAATGGGCTCGTATTGCGCATGTTGTTATTAAGTCAGTGACTCATTTACCAATGGTTGACACAAAGGTTGTCCGTGGAACTACAAACAGGTAATAATGACGTATAAAGGGAAAGAAGTGGAGGAAGAAGTCAATGAAATCAGAGGATTGACGCGTTCCGGAAGATGTTTTACCCTAGAGGAATTGAGGAAAGCCAAGCCATTCAAGGATAGACAAATACCAGTAAAGAAGCTAGTCACCGAATAAGAGGCGGAAGAGTTCCTAAAAAAGATGAAAGTGCAAGACTATTCCATTGTTAAGCAATTAAGGAAAACACCAGCTCAGATGAACACCACAGAGCCCTGATGAAGATTTTGAATGAGGCCCATGTTCCTGATAAGGTCACGGTGAACTACTTGGAGAAGATTCCTAACAAGATCTTCGAAGCAAACATGATCACTTTCTGAGATGATGAACTTCCTATGAAGGGTACAAAACACAACCGAGCTCTTTATCTCACGGTGAAGTGCGAGGATTCTGTTGTCTCGAGGGTACTGGCTGATAACGGTTCTAGTGCCAATATTTTCCCTCTGTCCACTTTGCAAAAGCTGAAAATCGGTACTGAAAGGATCCACATGAACATTGTATGTGTTCGAGGATTTGATGGCGGAGGAAAAGATTTTGTGGATGATATAATGCTCGAATTGTCAATAGGGCCAGTTGAGTTTACTATGGAGTTCCAAGTGCCAGATGTGGATGTCTCCTACAACCTGTTGTTGGGCAAGCCCTGGATACATGCTGCCAACGCAGTCTCGTCTTCTCTACATCAAATGGTAATGTTTGAATGGGACAAGAAGGAAATAGTTGTGCAGGGTGATGAGAACTTATCTGCTTACAATGACACAACTATTCCATTTATTGAAGCTGAAGATGACAAAGGGCCTTGGGTTTACCAAGCTTTCGAAACAGTGTCTGTTGAGAAGATTCCTGAGGGAGAATGCATTCCAGGTCCGAAATTATCCTCCGCGTCCGTCATGGTAGCAAATGAAATGCTGAAGAATGGTTTTGTGCCGAGCAAAGGTCTGGGTTCATCTCTACAGGGTATTGTGCATCCAGTGTGTCCCCCTGAAAGTCTCGGTATGTTTGGTCTGGGATTCAAGCCTATAGGGAAAGATGTGAAAAGGGCTAAAAAGTTGAAAAGGAAGGTATGGTCACTTCCTAAGTCTGTTCCACACATCTCCAGGTCGTTTGTTAAGCCGGGGGTCGCAAAACGCCCAATATCAGCGGTCCCAAAACCTATTGTCGACTTTGATGAAGAGTTGATCAAGAGGTTCCAGAGTCTATTTGATGAGGTTAATATGTTAGAAATCGGGGAAGGTTCCAATAATGCCAATGTGCAACTTGTTAGGTCAAATGTGAAGCTTAGCAATTGGAAAGCTACTCATCTCCCCACCCGGAAGGACTCTTAGTAGTTTGCTTTGTTTTCCTTTCTATTATCTGGGTTATTCCAGGATTGTAATCCATATTTTTATTTTTTGCTTGTATTGATGTACAAACCCTTCTATCCTTTTACGGTCAATGAAATACAATTTCCAGTTTTTCCATTATTCCTGATAGCGTTTCATTTTGTTTTTTTTCTTCTTTTGTACAGTTCTTTTTATGCTGGTTTCAACTACATGACATGCTTGAGGAATTTTCAGCCAAGTCTTAAAAGCTAATCTACTTCTGAAATAATAATCCAAGAAGTAGAGTGTGATGACGAAACAGAATATGATGAAGAAGCAGCATTTGAGGAAATCAGTAGAGAACTAAATCACTTTGAAGAAAAACCCAAGCCTAATTTGAATGAAACTGAAGTAATCAATTTGGGAGATCAAGATAATATCAGGGAAACTAAGATAAGTGTGCATCTGGAACCATAAATCAAGGAAGAAATAATCAAAGCACTGTTTGAATATAAAGATGTCTTTGCATGGTCGTATAACGACATGCCGGGTTTGAGCACTGATTTGGTAGTTCATAAATTGCCAATCGATCTTGCATTCCCTCTTGTCAAGCAAAAGTTAAGGACGTTCAAGACTGACATGAGTGTGAAGATCAAAGAAGAAATCACAAAGCAGCTTGATGCAAAGGTCATTCGGGTCACTCGATATCCCACTTGGTTAGCTAATGTCGTGCCAGTACCAAAGAAGGATGGTAAGACCAGGGTATGTGTTGATTATCGTGATCTCAACAAAGCAAGTCCAAAGGATAACTTTCCATTGCCGAATATCCACATTCTGATTGATAATTGTGCCAAGTATGAGATCGGGTCTTTCGTGGATTGCTACGCGGGATATCAGCAGCTCTTAATGGATGAAGAAGATGCAGAAAAGACAGCATTCATCACGCCATGGGGAACATATTATTATCGGGTAATGCCATTCAGTTTGAAGAATGATGGGGAAACTTACATGAGGGAAATGAATACCATATTTCATGACATGATACACAAGGAAATTGAAGTTTATGTAGATGATGTGATCATAAAGGCAAAGAAGAAGTCCGACCATGTCGGAGACTTGAGAAAGTTTTTCCAAAGGCTCCGCAGGTACAACCTCAAGCTCAATCCGGCAAAATGTGCATTTGGTGTCCCGTCCTGGAAACTATTGGGATTCATAGTCAGTCGACACGGTATTGAGTTGGATACATAAAAGATTAAAGCCATCCAAGAATTACCACCTCCAAAGAATAAAACTGAGGTGATGTGCCTGCTTGGAAGGTTAAACTACATCGGCAGGTTTATTGATTAACTCACGACAACTTGTGACCACATTGTTAGGTTGTTGAAGAAGAATGTTGCGATTAAGTGGATTGGCAAGTGTCAAAAAACATTTGATAAGATCAAGAGGTACTTGTCAAACCCACTTGTGCTGGTCCCACCGAAGCTTGAGAGACTTTTAATTCTCTATCTGACGGTCCTGGATAATTTTTTTGGTTGTGTATTGGGTCAACACGATATCACGGGAAAGAAAGAGCAAGCCATTTATTACCTCAGCAAGAAGTTCACTCCTTATGAGGTTAAGTATACTCTTCTTGAAAGAACATGTTGCGCCCTGACTTGGGTAGCACAAAAGTTGAAGCACTATCTATCGTCCTACACTACTTACCTCATTTCTCGCATGGATCCTCTAAAGTGTATCTTTCAAGAGCCTATGCCCACAGGAAGACTTGCAAAGTGGAAGATTTTACTCACAGAGTTTGACATCATCTATCTGACCTGGACCACGATGAAAGCCCAAGCCTTGGCCGATCACTTGGCCGAGAATCCGATGGATGAAGAGTATGAGCCATTGAAGACTTATTTTCCTGATGAAGAAGTAATGTATGTTGAGGCTGACCATGAGGAAAATCCAGGTTGGAAACTCTTCTTTGATGGAGTTGCTAACATGAAATGTGTCGGAATAGGGGTTGTACTCATTTCTGTAATAAGGCATCACTACCCCGTAACAACTCAACTTTGATTTTATTGCACCAACAAAATGGCTGAGTACGAGTCATGCATTCTGGGTTTGAGGCTAGCTGTGGATATGGGAGTTCAAGAAATATTGGTTTTCGGAGATTCAGATTTGCTGGTTCACTAGATTCAGGGAGAATGGGGGACCCGAGATTTGAAGCGCATATCATACCGATAGTCTCTTCATGATCTTTGTCATGATTCAGGTCAATAGAATTCAGGCATATTCCCAGGATTCATAATGAGATTGCCGACGCCTTGGCTACTTTGGCGTCAATGTTACACCATTCGGATAAGACTTAAGTCGATCCCATGCATATCCAAGTTCGTGATCAGCATGCCTATTGCAACGTGGTTGAAGAGGAGCATGATGGTGAACCTTGGTTCCACGTAATCAAGGAATACATCAGGTCGGGGGTAAATCCAGTACATGCCATAGGTGATCAAAAGAGAACCGTTCGACGTCTGGCCAGTGAATTATTCTTGAGTGGAGGAATGTTTTACAAGAGGACTCCAGATCTAGGACTACTAAGGTGCATAGATGCTAAACAAGCTTCGACTATCATGGCCGAGGTACATTCTGGAGCTTTGTGAGCCACATATGAGCGGGTATGTCTTGGAAAAGAAGATTCTTCGAGCAGGTTATTATTGGCTCACCATGGAACGAGATTGCATCATCTTTGTTCGCAAGTGTCATCAATGCCAGGTGCACGATGATTTGATTCATTCTCCACCATATGATTTGCACACAATGTCAGCACCTTGGCCCTTTGTTGCTTGGGGCATGGACGTCATTGGACCAATTGAACCGGAAGCATCAAACGAGCATAGATTTATTCTGGTGGCCATTGATTACTTCACCAAGTGGGTCGAAGTTGTAACCTTCAAGTCCGTGACCAAGAAGGTGGTGGTAGATTTTGTTCATTCAAATATCATTTGCCGATTCTGAATTTCCAAGGTGGTCATCACAGACAATGCTGCTAATCTCAACAATCATTTGATGAAAGAGGTATGCCAACAGTTCAAGATTATGCACTGAAACTCCACTCCATATCTCCCCAAGGCAAACGGAGTTGTTGAGGTGGCTAACAAGAACATAAAGAAGATACTCCGTAAGATGGTGCAAGGTTCTAGGCAATGGCATGAAAAGTTGCATTTTGCTTTACTGGGTTATCACACTACTGTTCGCACTTCAGTAGGTGCAACTCCTTATTTGTTGGTATATGGAACAGAGGCAGTCATACATGCGGAAGTTGAGATTCCATCCCTTCGGATTATTGCGGAAGCTGAAATTGATGATGATGAGTGGGTTAAAACCCGGCTGGAGTAGTTGAGTCTGATTGATGAGAAAATATTGGCAGCGGTATGTCATGGTCAATTGTATCAGAACAGAATGGTAAGAGCATACAACAAGAATGTGCGTCCCCGGAAATTTGAAGTGGTCCAGCTAGTATTGAAATGCATTCTTCCACATCAGGCTGAAGATAAAGGCAAGTTCGCCACAAACTGGCAGGGGTTGTTCATCGTGACTAGAGTGCTGCTCCATGGGGCTTTGTATCTGACAGATATGGAAGAAAAATGTGTACATATGGCTATCAATTCTGATGCAGTCAAGAGATACTATTTATGATTTCCTTGTTTGTCTTCAATTGTGTTATTTGTATTTGGCATGTTTCAAAGATTGGAATGACGAAGACATTTTGTTCTGCTATCCAAACACTTTTATTATTTGTTACCCTTTTTTAGCCTTATTTATTTTCTTTCATGCCCCTCTTTTGGAATCAGAGGTAAACTTAGAAAATAATAAAAGGAAAAAAGGGAAAGAAAAAAAAGAGAAAAAGGAGAAAAAAGAGAAAAAGAAACTAAAACAAAACAACGTTTGAACTATGTTCGATCTGATTCCTTTTAAGGATACGTAGGCAGCTTACTCTGAGGTTCGGTCCCATAAAAAAAATCGAAAGTTTCCCCAGATTCAAAGAACTGGGACAAAAGTTTTTAGATTTGCAAAGGATCTTATTCCAAAAGTTGTAATTTTGAACCCTTTTCATTCTTAAATTATTATGAGCCTTCATGCCACCTTTTCTTTCTAACCCTGTCCAAAATCCTACATTACAGTCCAAAGAAAGACCTTCCAATAAATCTTTGAGAATTCCAAGTCAAGTAAGATAGAGGTATCAGGGGCAACATTCTGCTCATGGACATAAGGAAAATGGATAAAATGAGTGAGTCTTATCGGTGAAAACCCTCACGGGCATCATAAGGCGATGGTGAGTTGAAAAAAATTTAAAATGAGAGAGTCTTATTGATGAAAACTCTCGTGGGAACCGTAAGGCGATGGTGAGCTGAGAGATGAACAAATGAGAGAGGTTTGTTGGTGAAAACCCTTTGAGGCACTACGAGCCGAATCAGGTTCGTGACTTTACAGAGGAATTGGATTATGGAAATCCCAATTTTGAGGTATGAAGACGTGGCATGAGCTAAAATATGATTGGTTGGATGGATTAGGACGATCAATCCGAAATGCATGTCATGATCATTGGAGCCAGCTGATTCACTCAGATAAGTCTCTTCTCCAAACAGTCATCTTTGTTCAAAATTTTCCTATTTACTCTTAATTCACGAAGTCACTTCGCTTCGTTTCTTTTGGGTCTATTTTTTAAGTATCAGTCAAGTTAGTCTTTGTTAAATAAAAAAAAAGGACTTCAAAACCTATTACCAACTTTTAATTGCACAAGGCGAAGTTTGGCTAAAGTAATATGATTTAGAATGAGCAATAAGGTGATAACTGAATTTCGGGTGATACGATGATTCGTGAATTTTGAGGAAATGCAAAGGTTCATTAATTGTCTGAATAAAGATGTCATACAACAAGTTGAGTGTAAGGGATTCGGATTCATAGGTTTTTTATGGTCGAGGTTCGATCAAAAGGTCAAACAATTCTTTGTTAGCCCGAAGCATCTAATCAGAATGAAGCGTGGTATTGGCAGAAGCAGACACCTTCATCAAGGATGCCACAAACTAACCACCACATTTTCAAACCGACGAGATTTTCTTTGCTTGAAACAGAGGAAAGAAAATTTGTTTACTCTGTAGGAATACTCCATGAGGAAGGCATGTTCAAGATAAGTTCAGTTTTAGGTTTTCAGGACCCTCCTAGATAATGGGATCTAGTTTTAAATTTTCAGGACCCTCCTGGATAATGGTATTAAACTAACACTCATGAATGTTCCTGGTACAAACTGGGGCGGAAAATTTTCTCTGTTTCGTCTGTGTTGTCATGATTGCAAGCGCCCACCTGGAGAACTAGGGAATTCATTTCAAGTTCTAAGTCAGCGGGTGACCAACTAGAGAATGAAGGAATTCTTTTCAAGTTAAGTCATCAGGCGCTCGCTTGGAGAATGTGGGATTCGTTTCAAGTTATAAGTCAGCATCAGGCGCTCTCCTGGAGAATGAGGGAATTTATTTCAAATTTTAATTCAACATCAGGCGCCCACCTGGAGAACGAGGAAATTTATTTCAAGTTTTAAGTTGATATCAGGCGCCCACCTGGAGAATGAAGGAATTTATTTCAAGTTTTAAATCAGCATCAGGCACCCACCTGGAGAACGAGGGAATTTGTTTCAAATTCAAGTTGATATCAGGTGCCCACCAGGAGAACGAGAGAATTTATTTCAAGTTAAGTCAACATCAGGCGCCCACCTGGAAAACGAGGGAATTTATTTCAAGTTTTAAGTTGATATCGGGCTCCCACCTGGAGAACGAGGGAATTTATTTCAAGTTAAGTCAGCATCAGGCGCCCACCTGGAGAACGAGGGAATTTATTTCAAGTTTTAAGTCAGCATCATGCACCCACCTGGAGAACGAAGGTATTTATTTCAAGTTTTAAATCAGCATCAGGCGCCCACCTGGAGAGAGAGGGAATGTATTTAAAATTCAAGTTGATATCAGGCGCCCACCTGGAGAACGAGGGAATTTATTTCAAGTTTTATGTCAGCATCATGCACCCACCTAGAAAACGAGGGAATTTATTTCAAGTTTTAAGGCAGCATCAGGCGCCCACCTGGAGAACGAGGGAATTTATTTTAAGTTTTAAGTCAGCATCAGGCACCCACTTGGAAAACGAGAGAATTTATTTCAATTGTTAAGTCAGCATCAAGCACCCACCTGCAAAATTAGGGAATTTATTTCAAGTTTTAAGGCAACATCAGGTGCCCACCTGGAGAACGAGGGAATTTTATTTCAAGTTTTAAGTCAACATCAGGCGCCAACCTAGAGAACGAGGGAATTTATTTCAAGGTTTAAGTCAGCATCAGGCGCCCACCTGGAGAATGAGGGAATTTATTTCAAGTTCTAGTCATTGACAGGCGCCCACCTGAAGAATGAGGGAATTTATTTCAAGTTCAAGTTAGAGGTAGAAGAAGCTTGCCCAGGAATACGAGTGGACAATTTGATTTTGGTGTAGTAAGGAGTTCAGGAAGCAGTAGCAGCAGCAACAACACTGAAATCACACCTTCTCGGTAGTCCCAGCTATCAAAATTTTCAGAATTACACTAACATGATTCCTTTATAACCAAGGATATGTAGGCAACCTCCGAAGCAAGGTTCGGTCAGATTTTTTCAAAATGCTTCCCATGGAGTATCCAAATGGGCAAAAATTGCTCGTATTTGCTCACTTTATCTTTGGGGCAGTTGTGAGCACATTATTTTTACCTGGTTAAAATACTCTTACAAAAAGTCACAAATAATTTTTTTTAATTGTTTTTAATTTTTATAGAATTTGTAGGAATTTTTGTTAAGTTGTTTGCATTTAGTTGCATTTTTGTGCACTCTTAATACTTTAAAGCCATGAAAAATACCAAAAAATATTTAATTCTTCATTACATAGAATTTTAGGCCTTAATTGCATTTAGGATTTAATTGCTTGAATTAATTGTATTATTAAAAAAAATCACAAAAACTACCATGTCCTCCTATATTTTTAGTTTTTAGTCTTAATTTATTAATTTCCTTTCATTAGTTTAAATTAATTAATTATTCTAATATTAGAAATAGATAATTAATTTAATTCTACATATTTGATTTGATTTAAGAGTTGATTTAGGTTTTTAATTAATTTTATAGGATATTAAAATCAAGGAAAAAGAAAAGAAAAAAGAAAGCTGGTCTTGTTTGTTCGATTTTGGGCTAAAACAACTTAAGTGGCCCAAGATTCACCCCAAATCACCCTAGCCCAGACCTCTAAAACTCGGTTCAACCTCAAAATGATCAAAATGACCCCATTTTAGTCACAATTTATCTCAGCCGTTCAACCCATCTCATCCAACGGCTCACAACTCTACACCTCATTCCCTTATAAGTGTCCAGACACCCCCAAACCCCTCACATACCCCCCGCCATTCTCTCTTCTCTCTCATAACCTATCTCTCCCGTCCGCCGTCCATCGCCCGCCGCCCACCGGAAATAGCCTACGGCGGCGGCGACACCCCAAACTGCTCCAAATTTACACCATAGACTCCCGACACCTTACTGAACCTTCACCCCCCATAAATTTCCCCAAATAATCTCCCGAATTTTTCCAATTTTAGATCTAAAATCTCAGAAAAAACCTAGTTTTGCCCCCTTTCATTTTTGTAAAATTTAGTTCGATGTGGATCGAATTTACGTTGATTGATTTCTCTTGACAAAGAGCAATCCATTAACGTTGATTTTGGACCATTTCGAATCATCAAGAGTCGGTCGAGTCTCCAGTGCTCGGCCAGTGTTCGTCATCGCCGGAATTGTTTTGTGTCTTCTTGGTCTCGCTAAATTGGTATATCTCTTTTTCCCCTTTCTCTGAATTATATTTAATTATCATTATTTCACAAATTAAGCATGATTTGATTAATAGACGATTTAAATTAGCATCTAGTGGTTAGACTTAATGTATTTAGGCCTTAATTGCAATCTAGAAATGAGTTTGTTCAATTACTTAAGTTTGATGTTTGCATAAACTTCCTTCAAACTTGGGCCTGGCCTGCTGGACAGGCAGGCCCATTGAAAGTGGGATTCGGGTAGGTGAAAGAGATGTTTTCTTTCCTATACCATATAAGAAACCTTATTACTAAATATGTTCATTATTTGTTAATTACCTGGACTGTTAATAGTTTTTCTACAAATTAAATACAAATCGTGATTTACCATATTTAATGGCAGAAAAATTACCCCTTTTTTGGGGCGAAAATCTTGCCATAAAATCTTCAACTTATATTGTATCCATTTATTTTCAAAATCGTAACGGAAGGCAATCTTTAATGGGCGAAAATTACTCTGAAAACTACAATTCAAAAATTCAAATTGATCGATCAGCATCAACTATACAACCTACATCTTTCACAGATTGAATTCAAATTGTAGATTTCAAACATTCATACAAAATTCATCATCAATTTCCAGAAATTATATTTCGACAAGTCTGTATTCGTTTTTCTCAATAATATTCGAAGGAAAATCTGTTGCACGTCTTTTCTTCAGGAAAGCATGGCCAAAATACCAATAATGCTGCAAATTAATGGGACTTGGGATCACTATGGAAGGTTTAGAGATTTTGAAGTTGACGGAATTGTCGTAGATGATAATGCAAACTACAGTTTACTGATTTCTGCCATTGCAGAACAACTGTCGATTGATACTTCAGAAAAAATTATTGAAATCAAATACCTAGTGAACGACAATTGCCCTCCGATGGAGATAAGGAATGACATGGGTGTTCATGTGTATATGGATACCAAAATGGATCATAGAAGCCTAGGTTCATATCTGTTATGTATTAGTGTACGTGATTTCAATATGGAATTGGCTATAACAATGGACAACACGAGTACAGGTTTGTTAATTTTAAAACTGTCTATATATAATGTTTTGATGCGTTTCCTACAATTCAACTACATATGACTACAATTAAACTACAAACCTGGGTTTTCATAGTTATATTTAAACTCATTAAATTGTAAGACAATATTAAGTAGAACCTGTGCTATCAAATAATTACGTGTCACCTAATATGCTATGTGTCCAGATTGTTGCTGTTTAGTAGGTAAAATGTAGTTATTTGCATTATATAATTTCACCTAATTATCTGTTTAGTTGCTGTAGAAAATATATTTTCACCTAATATGCTATGTGTCCAGATTGTAGTTAAATTGTAGGTAAAATGTAGTTATTTGCATTATATAACTGATTTGTATGAATTTTTGAATGTGATATGTAGAGGAGTTGTTGTTAATTTATTTGTATTGTTGAGATAATTTTTTTTCTGTTTATTGTGCAATTTTAGGTGAGATCTTCAACCGATCATCTTCATACGGTGTTAGATGATGTGAAGCGGTACATTGTGTGTTTGGAAAGCAAGAAATGTAGTTGTGGGCAATTCCAATTTGAGGAACTTCCATGCGCGCATGCTCTAGCAGCATTAAGGCACAGGAATGGTACATATGAAAACTATTGCTCTCCATATTACACAAATGAGAGTCTTCTGCATACGTATGAAAT
>ML295875.1:30000-55896 GCA_005239495.1 Nicotiana undulata | reverse complement strand
CCTCGGAACACAGATAAGGCTTAAATTACATAAGATGACCTTTTGGGTCATCACAATCGGATCTTAAGGAGTCGAGGACTCTACCTACGAAGGTCGCACGATTCACATTGGTCGAAGATGGAACACTATATAGAAAGATGTTCGATAGACCATT
The DNA here is from genome assembly GCA_005239495.1 of Nicotiana undulata. NCBI lineage: Eukaryota > Viridiplantae > Streptophyta > Magnoliopsida > Solanales > Solanaceae > Nicotiana > Nicotiana undulata. The sequence continues at coordinate 55,742 of ML295875.1, read as the reverse complement.
GGCAATATTTTTGGGTCGCGGAGACACCGACTACGTCTTACGGGAAATTCACGAGGGCACCTGAGGGAATCATTCAGGTGCTAAATCATTGGTTCACAAAGTCATCAGAGCAGGGTACTATTGGGACAATATGGAGAAAGATACTAAGTAATTCGTTCAAAAATGCGACAAGTGTCAAAGATATTGGGAATGGATATCATCGGGCTTCTACCATCGGCCCAGGTAAAACCAAATTCATTTTATTTATGACTGACTATTTCTCTAAGTGGGTTGAAGCACAAGCCTTCGAAGAATTTACAGAAAAAGAAGTTATAGACTTTATATGGGACCACATCATATGTCGATTCGGGATACCTGCTGAGATCGAATGCGGCAATGGAAAGCAATTCATCGGAAGCAAAATAACGAAGTTTCTCGAAGACCACAAAATAAAAAGGATCTTGTCGATGCCATATCATCCTAGTGGGAACGGACAGGCCGAGTCGACAAACAAGACCATAATCCAAAATCTAAAGAAAATATTGAACGGCGCTAAGGGTAAATGGAGAGAAATATAGCCCGAAGTGCTTTGGGCATATTGAACGACGTCAAAATCCAGTACGGGGGCAACGCCGTTCTCTTTAGTCTACCGCGTCGAAGCTCTAATCCCGGTCGAAGTCGGGGAACCTAGCGTCAGGTTTCGATATACAACGAAAGAGTCAAATCACGAGGCTATGAATACAAGCCTCGAAGTGCTAGATGAAAAACGGGAAGCCTCCCTCGTTCGAATGGCCGCACAGAAGCAGCGCATCGAAAGGTAATACAACCGAAGAGCCAATCTTCGACACTTTAAAATCAGGGACTTAGTTCTGATAAAAGTCTCCCTCAATACTCGAGACCCAAACGAAGAAAAACTCGGCCCAAATTGGGAAGGACTGTATCAGGTCCTCGATATCATTAGAAAGGGATCCTACAAACTTGGGATGATGAACGGCGAACAATCGCCAAATAGTTGAAACATATCACTCCTCAAACGATATTATTGTTAAGGTATGATCTTTTCCATTTTCATTTATATTTTATACTAACATGTTGCTGGTGTTCGATTGAAGACATCGAAGTTCTCTCCAAACAGGAAGTCCTTAGGTCTGAAAGCACGCGTTGCACTCTTTTTCCCTTCGACCGATTTTTGTCCCAAATGGATTTTTCTAGCAAGGTTTTTAACGAGGCAACCATTGTTCGTGCTAACTTAGAGCAATTCAACAGTATCCGAGGCTTCTTTACAATCTACCTCGAATGCTGGGGGGCATCACCCTCGGATGATTTTAAGGAAAATACTTCGTGTCAACAGGGTCTCGATAGGTAAATTTTGTAAAAGGCCAAATGGTCGAATGAACCGTGTCCATGTAGATTACTCGAGCCCTAGTGGAAAAACATGTACGCATGTATGATCTATTGAAAGAAATATTTTTGCTTACCAGATGTTCCATGCTTTAGTGAAATTTCTACTCTACAATTTCGTACGTATGATCTATTGCAAAAACTGGCTCAAGGGGAGATCGCAACTAAAGTTCGAACAATTGGCCCCGTACTCATGGACTGCCGCCCAAAAATTGACATGATCGAATTATCAAACCTCGAGATCATAAGACCTTAAAAAAGGCAATCCTCGATTTTATAGGCCAAGGCCACCCGACTCGGGGACTGACTGTCACAACCCGAAGTCCCACCTTCAGGCCGTGATGGCGTCTAACGTTATACCCGCTAAACAAGCCAATATTTTGGATTAAATTTATTATTTTCTTTATTTATGACATCTAAAAGTAAAACAATAAGCATGAACAATTAAATAAGAATGCGGAAGCTACGAGTTTATCAACTTAATGTAATAAATATTACAAAATTTCCGTACATAAGCCCCTAGAACTGGTGTCACAAATCTCACGGACAGTCTAAGATTTCTATAACAAGAGTCTGAAATGAACAAGTACAACTGTCTGGAAATACAAATAAGACAGAAAGGAAAAGATAGATGGTGACGCCAAGGCCCACGAACGTCTGCGGGACTACCTCGGTGTCGCCTGTGTGGACTGCAGGATACTCCCTCTATCAGTGTCCACTGGGTCCGGCTCCGTAATCTGCACAACATAAAGAAGTGCAGGTGTAGCATCAGTACAACCGACCCCATGTACTGAGTAAGTGTCGAGCCTAACCTCAGCGAAGTAGTGATGAGGCTAGACACGACAACAACAAATTACTTGTACAGTTCTACAATATATAATAGGTAAATAACAGGAAATAAACAATTAAGTACGGCAAGACAGGGGGCCAAATAATGGGGAAAACAAGAGAGTACAATAATGAATCACTGAGCAAGGCAACAATATAGAAGAGTAAAAGTCAACAGGAAGTAACAACACAAACAAATATGTACACGGCATCACCCTTCGTGCTTTACTCTCATCCTTACCAAAACAAGTACACGGCATCACCCTTCGTGCTTTTACTCTCGTGCTCACAATGAAATAAATAAATAAAAGGGCATGACATGTTCCTTCATGCTTTTAAATGTAAAATCATGGCACGTCATCACCCTTTGTGTTTTTACTCTCTTCCTCACAATGCAATGAATGAAATGAATACACGGCATCACCCTTCGTGATTTACACTCTTCCTCACCCAAACAATAACAAAATAACAGCTTGGCAAGGAAATCAACAGCAGGAAACATGATTCATAATAACCCGGCAAGGGAAACAACAACCGAAATACTACCGTCCCGGCAAGGGACTCAGCTATAACCAATCTTATCCAAGTATATAACTTAATGAAAAACAATCCTCATGTCCTCTATCAAGTATTTCTCAACAATTGAATAACTTTAAAAGGAAATCTACTTCATAACACAATGAATATCGAAGAAAAACACGTAATACATCGAAACCGACTCACGGGCATGCTTGACAAACAATATATAGGTACTCGTCACCTCACCTATACATTGAACATGATAAAAACAAGTAGCACATACGACTCAACACCTATTCCCTCAAGCTAAAGTTAGGCCAAACACTTACCTCGACTCCAAGAATGAAAATCAAGCCTCTATCACTGCTTTTCCTCTCGAATCCGACTCCGAAACAACCGTATCTAGACATAATTGACTCAATAACATCAATAATTACTCAACAATTCAATTTCAAAGCCTAATTATAGATTTCCCAACATTCTTCCAAAAATTTCAAAATTCGACCACGGGCCTGCTTGGTCCAAACACGAGGTTCGGACCAAAACCCGATCACCCATTCCCCCACGAGCCCGAATATACAATTTGTTTTGAAATCCGACCCCAGAATGAGGTTAAATTCCAAAAAATTCAAAAAGTCTTAACTTTACCCAAAATCCCAATTTCTACCCTTTAATTTCATGATTTTAGGCCTAGAATCTATTAATTGTTGATGAAAATGGAGCTAAGATCACTTACCTATGAAGCTATGGTGGAAGAGTTCTTCAAAATCTCCTATGAGGTGTGGGGAAGAAGGAGGGTTGTGAAAATTGGGAGAAAATCCAGTAACTATTCTGTTTTTGGGTATTAAAAATCACTTAACGAAAATACCCTATGCGTTCGCGACCACCTAGCCGCGTTCGCACAGGGTTAACAAGCCTGGCCCATGCGTTCGCGTGCTAAGGGTCGCGTTCGCACAGTTTTAATCACTACCCAGGACCCCTCTATACCTGTGTGCTCGCGTCCCCACCCCCGCGTTCGCACAGTAGACCTCAACTAACACTCTGCGTGCGCATCCAGCATGGTGCGTTCGCATAGTGTACCCTGTCCCCCACTCCGCGATCGCATCCTTCAGGGTGCGTTCGCACTGACCAAAAACTACCCTGACCCCCATCCCTCAATTACCTTGTGCGTTCGCACTCCCTTGAGTGCGTTCGCATAGGTTAAATCCCTGGACACCAGCACCTACCCGGAACTCACCCGAGCCCTCGGGGCTCAAAACCAAATATGCACACAACCTCAAAAATATCCTACGGACTTCGAGTAATCAAAACACCAAAATATCATCATAAACATCGAATTAAACCTCAAAATCTATAAAAATTCTCAAAACTTCATTAACTTTCAAATTTTCCATTTTTAGTCCGAATCACCTCAAACTGAGTCCGTTTCTTACCAAATTTCACAGATAACTCATATAACACATATTGAACCTGTTCCGGGCTCCGGAACCATAATACGAGACCGATAACATAGGTTTCACATCAATTCTTATTTTCAAAAACCTTTATATTTTTCAGAAAACAATTTTCTTTAAAAATTCATTTCTCAGACTTGGGACCTCGGAATTCGATTTCGGGCATACGCCCAAGTCGCATATTTTCCTACGGACCCTCCGGGATCGTCAAATCACGTGTTCGAGTCCGTTTACCAAAAATGTTAACCAAAGTCAACTTTATTCAAATAATTATTATAAATTCACCATTTTATCAATTTTCCACATAAAGGCTTCCCGGCTACGCGCCTGGCCTGTGCACTCACATCGAGGTGAGATTAAAGGAGGCTTTCAGGGCCTCTGAACACAATTTTAATTAAAATTACACGGGATGACCTTTTGGATCATCACAATCTCCACCTCTAAAACAAACGTTCGTCCTCGAACGGACATAGAAAGGTACCTGAATCGGGGAAAAGGTGGGGATATCGGCTCTGCATATCGGACTCGGACTCCCGTGTAGCTGCCTCAACAGGTTGACCTCTCCATTGAACACGAACTGAAGGATAACTCTTCGATCTCAACTGACGAACATGCCGAGCTAATACGGATATCGGCTCCTCTTCATAAGTCAAATCCTTGTCCAACTGGACACCACTAAAGTCAAGTACATGAGATGGACCCGCAATATACCTCCGGAGCATAGATACATGAAACACCGGGTGCACGGCTGATAAAATCGGTGGCAAGGCAAGTCTGTAGGACACCTCTCCTACCTTATCCAGAATCTCAAATGGACCAATGTACCTAGGTTTCAACTTGCCCTTCTTTCCGAACCTCATCACGCCCTTCATGGGCGACACTCAAAGAAATATCCGGTCTCCTATCATAAATGCCAAATCTCGAACTCTACGATCCGCGTAACTCTTCTGCCTAAACTGAGCTGTACGAAGTAGACCCTCACCTTGTCCAAGGCATCCTGGACTAACTCAGAACCAAACAATCTAGCCTCTCCCGGCTCAAACCATCTGACTGGCGACCGACAACGCCTACCATACAATGCCTCATACTGAACCATCTGAATGCTCGACTGATAACTGTTGTTGTAGGCAAACGCAGCTAAGGGAAAGAACTGATCCCCTGATCCTCCAATGTCAATGACACATGCCCGCAACATATCCTCCAAAATCTGAATGGAACGCTCGGACTGTCCGTCCGTCTGTCTGTCTAAGGATGAAATGATGTGCTTAACTCATGCCCGCAACATGGTGATACGCTCCCACTTCCACTCAGGAAGCTCAATATGCTGCATCAAACCACCGGGACTCTGGTGCTCGTACTTAACCTGCTAACAGTTCAAGCACCGAGATACATATGCTACAATATCCTTCTTCATCCTCCGCCACTAATAATGTTGCCGCAAGTCCTGGTACATCTTTGCGGCGCCTGGATGAATGGAATACTGGGAACTATGGGCCTCCTGCAATATCAACTCACGAATACCATCAACATCTGGTACACAAATACGACCCTGCATCCTCAAAAATCCCTCAGCATCAACTGTAACCTGCTTGGCACCTCCGTGCCGGACCGTATATCTAAGAAAACATAAATGACAATCATCATACTGCCTGGCCCGAATACGATCATATAATGAAGAACGGGCCACGGTATGGGCCAAAACACTGCCAATCTCAGAAACCTCCAATCTCATAAATCGGTTGGCCAAGGCCTGAACATCCAAAGCAAGCGATCGCTCTCCGACTGATAAATAAGCAAGACTACCCATACTGGCTGAATTCCGGCTCAAAGCATCGGCCACCACATTGGCCTTCCCCGGGTGATACAAGATGGTAATGTCGTAGTCTTTTAACAACTCTAACCATCTCCTCTACCTCATATTCAACTCCTTCTGCTTGAAAAGATACTGCAGACTCTTATGATCCGTGAACACCTCACATGGCACCCCATACAGATAATGCCTCCAAATCTTCAATGCATGAACGATAGCCGCCAACTCCAAATCATGAACTGGATAGTTCTTCTCATGAACCTTCAACTGACGTGAAGCATAAGCTATAACCTTGCCATCCTGCACCAACAGTGCACCAAGACCAACCCGTGAAGCATCACAATACACGGTATACATCCCTGAGCCTGTGGGCAAAACTAACACCGGTGTCGTGGTCAAGGATGTCTTGAGCTTCTAAAAGCTCGCCTCACACTCATCCGACCACCTGAACTGGGCACCCTTATGATTCAACCTGGTCATCGGGGTTGCGATAGATGAAAAGCCATCCACAAATCGGCGATAATAACCTGCTAAGCCCAAGAAACTCCGAATCTTTATAGCTGAAGTGGGTCTAGGCCAATCTCTAACTGCTGAAATCTTCTTGGGATCCACCTGAATACCCTATGCCGACACAACATGACCCAGAAATGCCACTGAACTCAACCAGAACTCACACTTAGAAAATTTGGCATACAACTTATTATCCCTCAAAGTCTGGAGAACGACTCGAAGGTGCTGCTCATGCTCCTCTCGGCTACGGGAGTAAATCAAAATATCATCAATGAAGACAATCACAAATGATTCCAAAAAGGGCCTGAACACTCGGTTCATCAACTCCATAAAAGTAGCGGGGGCATTTGTCAACCCAAATGACATCACCAAGAACTCATAATGCCCGTACCGAGTGCGAAAGGCTATCTTAGGGACATCAGACGCCCTAATCCTCAGCTGATGGTAACCAGATCTCAAGTGAATCTTGGAAAATACTATAGCACCCTAAAGCTGGTCAAATAGATCATCAATCCTCGACAAAGGATACTTATACTTAATAGTAACCTTGTTCAATTGCCGGTAGTCAATACACATCCTCATTGAGCCATCTTTCTTCTTAACAAACAACATTGGGGCACCCCAAGGAGAAACACTAGGCCTAATGAAGCCTTTATCCAACAAATCCTGCAACTGCTCCTTCAACTCCTTCAACTCTGGCGGGGCCATACGGTACGGCAGAGTAGAAATAGGCTAAGTGCCCGGAGCTACCTCAATACAAAAATCAATATCCATGTCGGGTGGCATACCCGGCAGGTCAGCAGGGAATACCTATGGAAACTCACGAACCACGGGCACAGACTCCATAGAAGTAACCTCGGCACTTGAATCAGGAACATAGGCCAAATAGGTCAAACAACCCTTCTCGACCATGCGCCGAGCCTTCATGTATGAAATAACTCTACCGAAAGAATGACTAGGAGTCCCTCTCCACTCCAAACGAGGTACTCCTGGTAACGCCAAGGTCACAGTCTTGGCGTGACAGTCCAGAATAGCATGGTAGGGAGATAGCCAATCCATCCCCAATATAACATCAAAGTCAACCATATCAAGAAGCAAAAGATCTACCTGAGTCTCCAAACCACTAATAACCACTAAGCATGAACGGTAGACTCGATCTACCACAATAGAATCACCCACCGGGGTAGACACATATACAAAAGTACTCAGGGAATCACGGGGCATACTCAGATAAGGGGAAAATATGAAGATACATAGGAGAATGTAGAACCCGGATCGAATAAAACTGAAGCATCTCTGCTGCAAACTGAAACCATACATGTAATAACTGCATCAGAGGCCTCACCCTCAGGCCTGGTCGGAATAGCATAGCATCGGGGCGGAGCCTCTCCAACCTGAACATCTCTAGGTCGACCTACTACGGGCTGACCTCTACCTCTCGTGGCCTGTCCTCCACCTCTATGAGTCTGACCTCCACCTCTGGCACCTCGTCCTCCACCCCTAGCTGGCTGAGGAGGTGGGGGTACACCTGGTGCGGGAATCATGGCACGGGAACCCTGATACTGAGAACTACCAGAAGCTCGGGGGCAATACCTGGAAATGTGCCCTGAAACACCACAAGAATAACAAGACCTCTGATGCTGAGGCTGCTGACTCTGGAACTGAACCTGTCAATCCGAATAACCACCCTGGAAGCTCTGAAGCAGCGGTGCACTGATAGGAGCTGGTGGTGCACTAATAGGAGCTGGTGGTGCACTGCGGGATACCTGAAGTGCCGACTGGTATGGTCTAGGAGGTTGACCTCTGCCAAAATAATCTCTGCCTCCAGATGAGGCGCCACTGAATCAACCGAAACAACGAGGTCTCTTGTCAGCCCCCTGACCACTGCCCTGTGACAAAACCATCTCAATCCTCCTGGCCGCATCCTGAAATGAAATATCAGTACCTGACTCTTTGGCCATCTGAAGTCTAATGGGCTGAGCCAAACCCTCAATAAACCTCCCCACTCTCTCTCGATCCGTGGGGAGTATCATGATAGCATGTCGGGCCAGAGTAATGAACCTAGTCTCGTACTGAGTAACAGTCATAGATCCCTGCTGGAGGCGCTCAAACTGCCTCCGATAGTCCTCTCTCTGAGTAACGGGAAGAAACTTCCCCAAGAACAACTCGGAGAACTGAGCCCAAGTCAAAGGTGCAGACCCAGTTGGTCTGGTCAAGAAATAGTCTCTCCACCAAGTCTTGGCGGTACCAGAAAGACGAAATGTTGCAAAATCGACCCTATTGATCTCCACAATGCCTATGTTCCGAAGAACCTCATAACAACTGTCCAAGTAATCTTGGGGATCCTCTGATGGTGCACCAGTAAAAGTAGTAGGGAATAACTTGGAGAACCTATCTAGTCTCCATAGAGCATCTGCTGACATAGCTTCTCCCTCAACTGCTGGTGCCACAATACCCGGCTGAGCTACTCCGGCTGTCTGAGGTGCCGAAGTCTGGAACTGAGGGGCTAGCTGCTCTGGTGTGCGGGTAGCAGGAGTTTGGTTCCCTCCCCCAGCCTGAGAGACGGATGGTGTTGTAGGAAGAAGACCGGCCTGAGCCACACTCTCCATAAGTCCCACTAAGCGGACTAGAGCGTCCTGAAGCACCGGGGTGGCAATGAACCCCTCTGGGACCTGAGCTGGTCCAACTAGAACTGTCCGAGCAGGAACCTCCTCGGCAAACTCTACTTGAGGATCCTCCACTGGGGCTGCTGCTCTGGGCTGAGCCCTGCCCCGACCTTGTCCTCTAGCATGGTCTCGACCTCGGCCCCTCGTAGGAGTTGTGACAGGAGTATCGGGCTGCTGATCGGAACCTGGGGAAGCACGCGTCTTCGCCATCTACGAGAGAGTAGGATAGAAACTCAATTAGTATTCAGAATTCAATTCGCACGACAGAGAAGAATAGATGTGAAGTTATTCCTAACTTTGCAGCCTCTAGGGATAAGTACAAACGTCTCTGTACTGATCCCTCAGACTTTACCAAGTTTGTCCGTGAGTTGTGAGACCTAAGCAACCTAGTGCTATGATACCAACTTGTCACGACCCGAAGTCCCACCTTCAAGCCGTGATGGCGTCTAACGTTGTACCCGCTAGACAAGCCAACGTTTTGGGTTAAATTTACTATTTTCTTTATTTATGACATCTAAAAGGAAAACAATAAGCATGAACAATTAAATAAGAATGCGGAAGCTACGAGTTTATCAACTTAATGTAATAAATATTACGAAATTTCCGTACATAAACCCCCAGAACTGGTGTCACAAATCTCACGGACAGTCTAAGATTTCTACAACAAGAGTCTGAAATGAACAAGTACAATTGTCTGGAAATACAAATAAGACAGAAAGGAAAAGATAGATGGTGACGCCAAGGCCCACGAACGTCTACGGGACTACCTCGGTGTCGCCTGTGTGTACTGAAGGATACTCCCTCTATCAGTGTCCACTGGGTCCGGCTCCGTAATCTGCACAACATAAATAAATGCAGGTGTAGCATCAGTATAACCGACCCCATGTACTGAGTAAGTGTGTCGAGCCTAACCTCGGCGAAGTAGTGACGAGGCTAGACACGACAACAACAAATTACCTGTACATTTCTACAATATATAACAGGGAAATAACAAGAACTAAACAATTAAGTACGGCAAGACAGGGGACAAATAATGGGGAAAACAAGAGAGAACAGTAATGAATCACTGAGCAAGGCAACAATATAGAAGAGTAAAAGTCAACAGGAAGTAACAACACAAAAAAAAAAACAAAAAAAAAGGCATCACCCTTCGTGCTTTACTCTCATCCTTACCAAAACTAGTACACGGCATCACCCTTCGTAATTTTACTCTCGTCCTCACAATGCAATAAATAAATAAAAGGTCACGGCATGTTCCTTCGTGCTTTTAAATGTAAAATCATGGCACGGCATCACCCTTCGTGATTTTACTCTCTTCTTCACAATGCAATGAATGAAATGAATACACGGCATCACCCTTCGTGCTTTACACTCTTCCTCACCCAAACAATAACAAAATAACAGCTTGGCAAGGAAATCAACAGCAGGAAACATGATTCATAATAACCCGACAAGGGAAACAACAACCGAAATACTACCGTCCCGGCAAGGGACTCAGCTATAACCAATCTCATCCAAGTATATAACTTAATGAAAAACAATCCTCAACAGGAAACAACTTATTACATGTCATCAATCAAGTATTTCTCAACAATTGAATAACTTCAAAAGGAAATCTACTTCATAACACAATGAATATCGAAGAAAAACACGTAATACATCGAAACCGACTCACGGACATGCTTGACAAACAATATATAGGTACTCGTCACCTCACCTATACATTGAACATGATAAAAACAAGTAGCACATACGACTCAACACCTATTCCCTCAAGCTAAAGTTAGGCGAAACACTTACCTCGACTCCAAGAATGCAAATCAAGCCTCTATCACCGCTTTTTTTCTCGAATCCGACTCCGAAACAACCGTATCTAGACATAATTGACTAAATAACATCAAAAATTACTCAACAATTCAATTTCAAAGCCTAATTATAGATTTCCCAACATTCTTTCAAAAATTCCAAAATTCGACCCCAGGCCTGCTTGGTCCAAACACGAGGTTCGGACCAAAACCCGATCACCCATTCCCCCACGATCCCGAATATACAATTTTGTTTTGAAATGCGACCCCAGAACGAGGTTAAATTCCCAAAAATTCAAAAAGCCCTAAGTCTACCCAAAATCCCAATTTCTACCCTTTAATTTCATTATTTTAGGCCTAGAATCTATTAATTGTTGATGAAAATGGAGCTAAGATCACTTACCTATGAAGCTATGGTGGAAGAGTTCTTCAAAATCGCCTATGAGGTGTGGGGAAGAAAGAGGGTTGTGAAAATTGGGAGAAAATCCAGTAACTATTCTGTTTTTGGGTATTAAAAATCACTGAACGAAAATACCCTATGCGTTCGCGACCACCTAGCCGCGTTCGCACAGGGTTAACAAGCCTGGCCCATGCGTTCGCGTGCTAAGGGTCGCGTTCGCACAAGGTTAATCACTACCCAGGACCCCTCTATACCTGTGTGTTCGTGTCCCCACCCCCGCGTTCGCACAGTAGACCTCAATTAACACTCCGCGTTCGCATCCAGCATAGTGCGTTCGCATAGTGTACCCTGTCCCCCACTCCGCGATCGCATCCTTCAGGGTGCGTTCGCACTGACCAAAAACTACCCTGACCCCCAGCCCTCAATTACCCTGTGCGTTCGCACTCCCTTGAGTGCGTTCGCATAGTGTACCCTGTCCCCCACTCCGCGATCGCATCCTTCAGGGTGCGTTCGCACTGACCAAAAACTACCCTGACCCCCAGCCCTCAATTACCCTGTGCGTTCGCACTCCCTTGAGTGCGTTCGCATAGTGTACCCTGTCCCCCACTCCGCGATCGCATCCTTCAGGGTGCGTTCGCACTGACCAAAAACTACCCTGACCCCCAGCCCTCAATTACCCTGTGCGTTCGCACTCCCTTGAGTGCGTTCGCATAGTGTACCCTGTCCCCCACTCCGCGATCGCATCCTTCAGGGTGCGTTCGCACTGACCAAAAACTACCCTGACCCCCAGCCCTCAATTACCCTGTGCGTTCGCACTCCCTTGAGTGCGTTCGCATAGGGTAAATCCCTGGACACCAGCACCTACCCGGAACTCACCCGAGCCCTCGGGGCTCAAAATCAAATATGCACACAACCTCAAAAATATCCTACGGACTTATTCGAGTAATCAAAACACCAAAATATCATCATACACATCGAATTAAACCTCAAAATCTATAAAAATTCTCAAAACTTAATTAACTTTTAAATTTTCCTTTTTTAGTCCGAATCACCTCAAACTGAGTCTGTTTCTTACCAAATTTCACAGATAACTCATATAACACATATTGAACCTGTTCCGGGCTCCGGAACCATAATACGGGCCCGATAACATAGGTTTCACATCAATTCTCATTTTCAAAAACCTTTAAATTTTTCAGAAAACAATTTTCTTTAAAAATTCATTTCTCGGACTTGGGACCTCGGAATTCGATTTCGGGCATACGCCCAAGTCCCATATTTTCCTACGGACCCTCCGGGACTGTCAAATCACGGGTCCGGGTCCGTTTACCAAAAATGTTGACCAAAGTCAACTTTATTCAAATAATTATTATAAATTCACCATTTTATCAATTTTCCACATAAAGGCTTCCCGGCTACGCGCCCGGCCTGCGCACGCACATCGATGTGAGATTAAAGGAGGCTTTCAGGGCCTCTGAACATAGTTTTAATTAAAATTACGCGGAATGACCTTTTGGGTCATCACACCGACACTTCGAGTAAGTTCGAAGTATAACTGGGAAATAAGCCCAAAAGGGAAAACCCCAAGGCTACGGCCAAACTAATACGGTTCGGAGACGTCTTAATTCTGTAATGGAAGCATATCTTCGAATACTTTTATAGACCGGTTAAAAAGGCTACCCTCGACAAAATAAGAAAAGGGTTTCGACAACGTCAGCCCTTGAAAAACCCTAAGGGGCATCGAACTGTTCGGACCCTCGAACAATCTTGTACTAAACAAAATTGTGCTAAAAGGCACAAAGATGCAAAGGGTCTCGATAACACTAAAACCTGAAAAACCTAACGGGTACAGACTTATTACATGCTAAGGCATGGCAAATTTTTATATGATTAACGTTTTAAGCCAAAAAGGGAAAAAAGCCACTATTTTGAGGCCATATCGGCCCAATTCAAGAGCCTAAGGGCCGTTATATTGAGTTCAAGAAGTCATCCTCGCTCAACTAAAATCTAAGGGTCTTCCTACTTCGACTTCGAGCAAGTACTCACTCAAAAACTATATTATTCTGACTTCGATCAAGTTGCCTAAGTTTCGAATTTACGAACAAAATTTTACAAGGCATAAGTGAGTCAAAAGTTTCACAAGGCATAAATGAGTCAAAATTTCCACAAGGCATGAAGTGTGAGGCATAAGCAGATCAGAATCTTCACAAAGCAAAAGTCGAGATAAAGATCAAAAAGGAAATTTTTTATATATGAAGGTATATACAAAAGACCGATCGGGGTCCTACACAAAAGAAAAAATAAAAGGAAAAGTACAAAGGCTCCTAACTATTCTCGGGGGCAGCTTCCTCGCCGAGGTCCTCCCCATTTTTGGACCCTTTGCTTCCACCATTATCATCATCGTCGTCGTCATCAGAAGAGGCCAATTCTCTAGCATCAGCTTCATGCTCTTTAGCCTTTGCTATCTCCTCGGTAAGATCGAAACCTCGAGCATGGATCTCCTCGAGGGTTTCCCTCCGAGATTGGAATTTGGAAAGTTCAGAAATCCAGTGTGCTCGAGTTTGATCAATCTCGACAGCCTCCTTCGCTTGGACTTGAGCGGATTCAGCATAGGCCCAGTAGACGGCCACGATCGCCTCTGCCTCGATCTTTGCCTTTTCGGTCGCAGATTTGGCCTTAGCAAGTTCGGAAGCCAACCGAGCCTCGAGCTCCTCTATCTTCTTTGCATGAGCTGAGCTTTTCTTCTTTATGCCTCAGAGTTGGATTTCAACCGATGACAGTTGGTCTCAAGCAGCCTATTTTTCTGCAACAAAGCGGTCCATGCCTTCTTTCCACCCCAAGGACTCCGCCTTCATCTGACTGACCTCCTCGCGGAATTGCTCAATCCTCTCAATCTCCTACTGCAGTTGTGAGATTGAAACGTTAGCCGTCGTTCACGAATCAAGCCCATGAGCTTTTAAAATCGCCATTACCTGCTCGATCAGTTGGGTCTGATCCTTACGAGCCTTAGCCAATTCGGCTCGGAGGTCCTTGATCTTCTCATCTTTTTGCCCGCGGAGAAGTTTGAGGGCATCCCTTTCCTCCAAAAGTCTTTGGAGGTCGGCCTCACATTGGCTAAGCTCAGGCCGGCCTCACATTAGCTAAGCTCATCCAGGGACTTGGAAATAATCTATATGAAAAATAAAGGAAGCTAGAGAGAAGATGGAGGGATACAACGTCAACACAGGAATTAAGACTTGCCTGGTTCAGGATTCATTGAGCCTCATCGAAGAGGCTGGATGCGTCATTCAGGTCGGTTGCATCTTTGACCTGATAAAGCAATCCCAGAAGGGATCCTCCCCTCCGGGGACTCCGTCTACCTCGGGGGTCCTCAAATCTTGAGCATCCCGAATTGCTTCTTCGGAAAAGGAAGGAAGAGTAGGTGAGTCCCCGATTATTATTTCCCCAAGTGAGTCCCTTGGGGCTTTTTTTTCAATTTGAGAGGTTTGGGGACCGGTCCCCTCAGACACGCCCGCCGTTTGTTCACTTCGGTGAGGGTCAACCTCGATCTCAAATGACTCGGGAACTGTGTCCGAGTCCTTCTCCACAACCCCCTCATCTCAGGGTAGGACATCATCAACCACCACCGATTCAGCGGCCTTTGGGGCCTCGATGGTTTTCTTTACTCGGGCTACCAGTATGGAGTCGTCGTCTTCTTTTTCTTCTTCTTCTTCTTCCCTTATATGTTGAAGTACATCCACAGGGAGGGCAACAATATCCGTCTTCGGATTACGAAGAGGGATTTTTCTGGGCTTTGGGACCCCGGATGTCGAGGTTCTCTTCCTCTTGTTATCCTTCACCGATTTCGAAACCGGGGCCGGAGTCTCTTCCTCGCCAGTCGAGGGACTCATGACCGCATCTTTGCCCAGGCCTGCACACGAGAAAAATTGAATAAATAGAAGAAAGGCAGTTGAATCAAGTCATCAAATGTATGAAAATAAGGGCTTACCATGATTCTTGGCCTCCTATCGGCCTTTTGCTAAATCGCGCCAACAACTCTCTGCGTAAGTGGATGTCGAGGCAAGGTTCCGAACCCAGCTCTGGAGGTCGGGGATTGCACGGGACATCCAAGAAGTCTATGCATCATGAAAGGAGACATAAATAAGAAAAAACAAAGTAATGAAATAATTGAAACTAGCAGTGAGATGATACTTACGCTTCATGTTCCATTTCTCAGGAAATGGCATCTTCTTTGTCGGGATTAAGTCGGAGGTCCTCACTTCAATGAACCTGCCCATCCAACCTCGATCTTTGTCCTCATCGATGCTCGAGCAGCTCCTTGGTAGCTCGGCGCTGGAGTTTAATCAACCCGCCTCGATAAAGATAGGGGATATACAGTCTAATGAGGTGGTCGGGGGTGAAGGTCATCCTCTCGATTTTGCTCGAGAAAAAATGGAGCAGGATGACTATTCGCCAAAAGGAAGTATGGATTTGTCCTAGGGTTATTTAGTATTGACGACAGAAGATGACAATGACGGGGTCGAGGGGGCCCAGTGTGAAAGGGTAAGTGTAAACACTTAGAAACCATTCCACATGGGTAGCTATGTTCTCTTCGGGGGTCGGGATCACCACCTTTTTACTCCCCAGCTAGAGTCTTTCTTTAACTGCTCGAGGTATCCCTCAGTTATCGAGCATATATACCTTGATATAGCTTGCACCGGTCAGGGACCGAGGAAGCTCTCTCAACCTTGAAATCAGAAGTTAGGACGCACCACCTGGAACACACTCCTCAAGGCGCGGTTCCACCGGAGTTTTATCACCGACCGACTGTGACGAAGAAGCACCTTTATTTTGTGGTACCTTTTTTTATGTTTTTTTTCATTTTTCGTATGAGTACATCCTACCTTCCCCAGATCCCACTTGGTGGGATTATACTGGGTAGTTTTTGTTGTTGTTTTTGCCATTTGTTGTATGAGTTAGAGAAAAAAGAAGGTAGTAGGACTTGATGTTTGAGAAAAGGTTAATGACGCTACTTGAAGATTTGTAGAAGGAAAGAACTTAGGAGATGTAAAAACTTTGAAGTTTAGAAGAAAGTGAAAGTAAAATTTGAATCAATGAAGAGAAGGCTTGTTTATGAGATTCACGGTGACGTTTCAAAGGCCCTAGGGGCCGACCACCAACTGACGCGCATTGATGATTTGGGGAACTGTACCGAGGGGACGTTTCCATCACTTCCGCCTCTTACGTCATGAGGGTGACTTCACGACATGCCGAGGTAAAAAATCGAAGGCCCAATTCGTTTCTTGTCATTACATTCCAAGAAATGAGGGGACTATCTGTATACGGTTAAAACCGAGCCCACTCAATTTTGCTATTTGACCGAGACCCGGAGGTTGTATCGAAGGACGACTTTGTAACGGAACAAACTACATCTCGAGGATAAGATATCGAGTCTAGACTCGAGGTATCTACCAAGATCGAGGCTAGTAACAATCGAAGTCAAATGGGACAGACATCGAGTAAGATCGAAGATAGTAAGATAACGGAAAGGCGAGATATCCGTGACAGGTCGGAGATCATGGCGAAAATCTCGGAACAGATCCAATCACGAACGACATACTCTCTAATCATGTGATTTCTTTCCGTGATTAGAGTTATACTATAATTGGAATTCCTCTACTATATATTCTAATTATTTGTAAGCATCATCATTCACAGATATCAAAGCAATACAATTCTCTCTTTCTCGCTTACATTATTGTTCATCAGCTTGTTCTATTTTCTCATTGTTCTTGCACCAATCAGTTCGGGAGTACTTCGACTCGAGGGCTGAGTTCTATTTGAACACTTGTTTGTTTTGCTTATAAATCAATTCTGTCATTTATCTTCATATTTATCAATTGGTGTTGAGTGAAATCACATATCTTTAAAACCACAATATAAGTTTAATTGTTATCCAATTTTAAGGGTAAACATGCTTATTACTTGGAGATTTTACGAGAGGATTCTTTTTGCAGAAATGCCAGTTAATATTTTACCTGCAGAAAAGAAATTCCATGAACTCCACAAGTAAATTTGGCATCATGTAACACCAAAATATTATTTGGCAACATGGAAGGGATGTTCAACTATGTTGTATGAGGCAGAGCAGGGGCAGAGCTAGAGCTTCGGACGGGGGTTCGACCGAACCTAGTAGTTTCGGTCCAAGCTCTATATTTGACTTTAAAAATTTATTAAATATGTATAAATTATTAAATTAGAACCCGATAACTTAGAATGAATAAAATTTCAAACCCATTAGCTTCAAATCCTGACTTCGCATCAGAGGTAGAGTGTCGGTCAGTCAAGAACTCACACGTTCAGAAGACGAAAGTAGCGAAAATGGGGATGCTTAGATGGATGTGTTATATAGGAGAGAAAAGATAAGGAACAAAAATATATAGGGCAAGGTGGGAGTGGCCACCGTTGTGTGCAAGATTCGAGAAGCGATCGAGTTTGAGATAGTTCGAGTATGTGAACAAGAGGAGGAGCACAGATGCCCCAGTGAGCAGCAGTGGCGAAGATAGGAATTTTCCATGGATGTTCGAATTTGAAAGAAGTAAAAAAAATTCCCGACAAAGGGTGTCATATGTGTTATATAAATCTAAAACGTAATATTTTACCTATATACAATAGTGTAATTTTTCTATAAAGGGTGGTCAATTAGCTACCCTTGTAACCATGTGGCTTCGCTCCTAGTGAGTAGGTGCAAGAGGTTGGCAGTGATATGTCTAAGAATAGGTAAGGGTAGACTGAGGAAGAATCGGAGAAATGTGGTTAGATAAAACATGGGCACATCTTTTAAAGAAAAAGAGAATATGGAGACACTTGGCATCAGGGAAGGGATGTACAAGAGGATGGTTTATTAATTTATTTTCAATATGCCGTAGATTTTGTAAACCAAATGCCTTGCCATAATTCAGCACTTTATTTTAGACACAAATATTATAAAGTTTCTGTGTTCTTCTGAATGATTTTGGTACTACCAAAAGATAGATAAGATACTTCGGCTTAATTTATGTATTAATATAAATTTTGTTTTTCAGGATTCAAATTATATGAATTTTAACAAAAATTTTAAAATGTATATTTTTATCATATTTGACATGAGAAGAATTGTAACTTATAATACTGTTCATTTAAAATTAAATATTGAAATGATCTACTCAAATTAAACTTCAAAAATTAATCAAATTAACTCTTTTAAGCGAAAAGTATCACATAAATATTGACGGTGGAGAGCGATATAATAATACTAAAGGGAAATTCATTCGTCACAAATGAAGCACTAGTTAAGGATCCAAATGGTGATATATTTTGAATAACCTGAGATCAAAAATTTTCTTACAACAACGATGTACATAACAAACGGTACAATGTGTGCACTTTTTTCTTTTTCTCGGGGGGTAG
This sequence comes from Nicotiana undulata, assembly GCA_005239495.1. NCBI lineage: Eukaryota > Viridiplantae > Streptophyta > Magnoliopsida > Solanales > Solanaceae > Nicotiana > Nicotiana undulata. Next base: position 36,942 of record ML295875.1, on the reverse strand, counting down.
GGGGTGGGGGGTGGTTAGAAAGAAGGGAGGTAGCTGCATGGAAAGGATGTGGATGAATATGTATCAATCAACTGAATGAATATTGGAGCAATAACAAATAAACAACAATAATCTTGAGAAATTGACAGAACTATGTGCTGTCTTAATCAGACTTTCATTAATTGCCTTGCGGACTTCATTACATGTCAGAATTTATAAATAAATAAAAACCTAAATGAATATAAAAATAAAATTACAAGAAAAAAAGAAAAAAAATTCCTCTTACTATGGTACACTAATTAATTACCTTCTCCCTAAGGACTATTTTTTTCCTTTTCTTTAAGGAAAATGAATCAGACACTATTGTGTTTTGACTTTCTGTGAAGCTTCTCTGTATTTACAATTTTAGGATTGTGTTCGTCTTGAACTTGGCCGTGTCCTTTGGAATGGTCAAGCTCATGAAATATCAATATCAATAAGATCTAGAATTCGGTCAGACCAAAGTTAATGAATTCAGTTAAACTCGTAACCGGAACTCTTCATCCCTAGTCCTGAACTTTTGTTTAATTTTTTTTTCCTCATATTTCTTGAGGGAAAACCATTTGTGGTTTCTTCATCTTCATTTTATCTTCTCGTCCTTCTTCTTGTTCCAATTTTTTTTTTCTTTTTTTTTTTAATTTGAAATGAAGCTTATTAGGCTTATAGTGATGAATTCTTAGGATATAGCTTAATGGGCAGACCATTTTGGGGAAGAGCAAATGGCCCATACTGAATTCCATTTTGTGGGCCCATCATAGACCACCTGTCAGAAATGAAGAACGAAAAATCAGGAAAAATATATTTGACATACTATTTTTAGGAATTAAATGATGAGAATTCAGTTAGAATTTATTTTTATTTTTTTGTTTTTGTTAAGTTCTGTTACTGACCTGTACTTTGTGGTCAGATGATGTACAAGAACCAAAATCTCCTGCTTGGCTAATTCATTCCCTGGACATGAGTGAACCCCATTGCCAAATGGCATGAAAGTATTGGGCTTTGGTGACACCTGTCACATAAAATGATTTGTCTTAGATAATATGATTTTTGTGGGGGGGAAAAAAAGTTAATAACTAAATCTAAATATTTGAGTATTTTATTTTCTCTGATATTTACCTCAAATCTTGAAGGATCAAATTTCTCTGGCTCAGGAAAATTATCTGGGCTGTGGTGAATGTTTCTAAAGAGTGGTAGTACTTTCCATCCTTTGGGTATTAAATATCCTGAAATATATATTTAAAAAAAAAATATTAACAAATATAGCAGAAAAAGATTATTTTTTTTAATAAAAAAAAAAATCTAAAATTAGAAAATGATAGTTTTGACTTGAAAATTCACCTTCAAATTCAACATCTTCAACAGCTTCTCTAAAAGTAAAAGATAAAATAGAAGCAACTCTTAGTGTTTCTTGAATTACTCTTGTAGTCAATGGCATCTGTTTAGTATCTGCCCAATTTAGAACTTTTTCTTCACCATTCTCCTCTTTATTTCTCATTATAGCCTCTTGTTCTTCCTGTAAAATAATAAATAAAAATTTAATATTTCTACTTCCTATTATGAAACCATACTTAGAAATTTTCTTAGGGTATGGATCTTACTGTGACAGAATGTAGAACACTAGGATTTTCTCCGAGATATTTAAGGATCCAAGTAAGAACACTAGCAGTAGTGTCTCTAGCTGCAAAAATCACACCAATGATATTATCTGCAATTTGTTCGTCAGTGAGTCCTTCTTTATCTCCCATAAATGAACCGAGCAAATCGGTATGATTGATCTTCATTTCCCTTCTACTTGAGATGATTTTTGCCACAATTTTTGCTAATTCTTTCCTTGCTTTCATTGCTTTGTTGAATAGTGTACCAGGAAGATTAATTGGCATTGAATTATACCCTTTTTCAAGAATGTAATAACACCTCTTTAGATCTTCTCTGTATAGGATTTCATCTTTTCCAAATATTGAAATCAATGCAACATTGAATGTATACTGCAAATGACCAAAAATGTAGAAAAACAAGTTTAGTAAATTATCCAAAATGCAGCATTCAATAACAGAGTAAAAAAACAGGGGACTCTGTTTTTGGCTAAGTTTTAGTTGTAGGAAATTCGAGAACATACTGTCTTCATTTCTTGGTAAGTGTTGATTAATCTTCCTTGGAACGATTCGAGTGTACTTTTGGCGATGGATTCGATATCTGGGACGATGTTTTTGATCGATTCGGGCATGAAAGCACGAAGGACTAATTTCCTCAACTTAGCATGGTAATCTCCTTGATGAAAGAAAATTGCTTGTTTTCCTAACATTCTCTCTTTACTAGCTGGAAATGTAGGCTTAAATAAGTTAGCTCTTGTGACCAAAACTTGTTTAGCTGCTTCAGGACTTGATATCATCACACATTTACAACCCAATATGTGAGTCTTGAATATTGAACCATACCTATAAAAAACAAACAAATAAACACAACCCATTTTTCATTAGAAACTTGAGATCAAGAAAATCAAGAGAAAACTAAAGAAAGTGAGTGAATTGTTAACTAACTTTTTGACTTTAGAGGCAAAGAAAACATTGGGATTTTGAGAGTAAAGTTGGAAAGTTTCTCCAATATAAGGCCAACCCAAAGTGCCAGGAGGAAGAGGCAATTTCTTGGCAGCAAAAGCCAAGAACTTGAAGATTGAATGGATAAGAAGAAGAGAGAAAGAAACAATAGCAAATAAGCAGAACATAGAAACAAATTCCATGTTTTTCCTTTAAGTTTCAACAGACAAAAAGGTACCAAAAACAAGTACTACTTCAAATGTCGTTTGGTTCTAGGTTGCTAGTTTGAAACTTTGATGGTTTAATGAATGAAAATAACCAAGTGCAAAGGGTGTATATATAGAGATAAAATGAAGGAAAAAAAAAATGATGGGGGTGGGGTGAGGAGTAGGAGGGTGGGGTCCTTTAATTTACAGCTTGAATCCCACACACGGAATCTCCCTACAGCTCATTATTTTGTTGTATATATACAAAATAGAAAGAGAGCGGAAAGGAGAGGGTGTAGGGCACGTGTAAGTTTGGATATATGTAGAAAGAGTGAGCGAGTGAAGTAGGGGTAGAGGGGTTAGAGGGGTAGGGAGAATGGGGCTGAGGAGGATTTAGAATTTTAAAAATGTGGATTTCATGTAAAAACCAAGGGCAAAGCTATGTATGGCAAAAGGTGATCAATAAAAATTATATTTTCTCCGTTTCAGTTTATGTTAATTCTTTTTCTTTTATCCGTTCTAAAAAGAATGATCATTTTTAAATTAGGAAATAATTTAGCTAAAAATTTCAATTCTACCATTAATGAGAAACTTTTATAACCACACAAATAATCTTAACCCTTTTTTAGCTTGTTTAGCACCACAAAAATTAAAGTATTCATTTTTTTTTAAACTCCGCATCCAGTAAAATAAATTTACATAAATTGGAACAGAGAATATACTATATAACAGTAATAACTGAATTTACAATTAAATAACTATAAATATATAGCAAAAATGTCTTTTTATATATAAAATTTAAATAAAAATTACTGAACTCACGTAAACTCGTAATTGACACGATAAATCTGCCCCGAAATTTTGGTTGGGTTTTGGGTGGGGGTGGAGGGAGGGGGAGGGGGTTATGAGAGTACAAGTTGGGGTAGGGGAAGAGTTGGTTGACTCCATCGACTGGCAGCGTACAGACTATGAAAGGGCAAAGGAGGCTAAAAGGGGCATAGAGGGGATGAACTTGTTATCCGTACAACCATCGTATAGGAATTTTTAAACAATGATTAGTAAAGGGAATCAAGAGTTTTAAAAATAAATGTAACAAATGCATTAATATTCTTTAAGAAAAATTCCTTTTCCCATGAGAGGTTAAGCATGAACAAAGCAAAGTGGTAGTCGAATTTAAATTTGTACACCTTTAAAAAAATTCCTTGTTTCGCTACTGATTGAGGGGAATTGGGTCATGTTAGACGAGTTTGATTATGACCCTATATTTCACTCAATTTTAACTTCAAACAATTTTCGCATGTTAGGTCATACTTATATTTTTATTAACCCGTTTTGACTCGCTCAAATTTAACTGGTTACCTCTTAATTTCCTCAAACTTTAACCCTTTTCTATTGTTTCTGAAATTACCATACATATTAAATGCAAGGTTGAAGGAGACTCGAAGCATGAATACTCCATGTATTATGAGATTTCTCTATTATTATAATATGAGTATAAAGTTTATTTTTGTTGTGTTGCCACGTGTTTGGTTGAATATGGATTCAACTTGATGTTTGACTTGACCGCTTCCTAGTTACATGGGTTGATTTGAAGTATTATAAAGCTAAGAGAAGATATTAAGAAAGGGTGAAAATTATTTACTCCCCTCTCATTTTTTAGCAGTAGACGTTCTCTCCTGCATATGTAAATTGTAAAATATTTATTTTATCCTTAGACTCAACCTTTGTTTTTTTCTTTTACTTCTTTAAGATAATGAATTTTATTTCCTTTTAAACTTATATAATTGTTATAAATAAAGACCGTAAAGCAAAGACAAGTATAGAAAGAAACTGATATATTATTCAATTTCAAATTGATGTACATAATGAACTGAAATTTTTTCTATTTAAAGAAGAAAAGAAGTTGCATTGTAAGCTGATATGGCAAGTTGCTATGTAAGCTGACACTGCAAGCTTTTGTGTGAGCTGCTATTGTACTAAATATAGATAATTTTCTACCGTGAGTAATATTTATCCATACGGAGTAACGAAAGGATAAACTCATTGTACCAGATATAGATAATCTTCTATCGGGGGTAATATTTATCCATAACGGAGTACCGAAAGGATAAGCTTTTTCAGGTTGCTTATTTCTAATAGATTACTAAATATGTAAACATATTTACGACGGAATCCCATACGGATAAGCTTCTACAGAAAGCTTATTTACAACGGATTACTAAATGAACATCAATAATATAATATATTTATAACAATAACATATTTATCTATAAAAAAAATTCAAGACAAAAAAAGAAAAGTGAAAAATAGTAATTAATTATTTACTATGAAAAAAATTAAAGGAATATTTTTGGATTACGGTCACCGAGTTTGACCTGGAAAAGGGGGGGGGGGAAAGCTTAATTCGTCAATTTTGGAACCAATGGGTATTATTATTTAGTATGTAATTACTACTAGTTTAGAAAATTCAACAGTTGATTCATCACGCCCTTTAGAAAAACAAAAAAAAACGTCATGAATATAGTGTTTCATAACTGCTTGATTTGTAAATTCACCATTTTGCACCACAAAATTTCTTTACTTTCAATCTTATAAGCATGAGCTATCGACACTTGTTTACCAAGTTCTTACAGCTCTAATTTTCCACCTAAATCTTCTTTGTTTCTTTCTTATAAAAAAATCATGCCCTTTTCATTTAGCAACACTGCTTTTTCCGGCCTCAGAGCATCTGTGCAACCTATATGTTATGAGTTCAAGTCGTGAAATTTGTCATTGATGATTGTATGAAGGTAGAATGCTTACAACACATCTTTTGGGTGCAGGCTTTCTCGGCGTGATGGGGATATATGCTTCGTGCACCGGACTGTCATTCTCCATAGATTTTGTGGTGTAACAATTTATTGAATAAAGTATAATTAATGTTTATTCGTTTATGATTGGTAACAATTTGGTTTGGTTAATCACTGTAAATATTTTCGTGTTAGGTAATAAGTAGTCAACACTGCAAATTAAGGTACAAATAAATTATTTCAACTCAGAGAAAGAAAAATGGAAATATAGTAGTCATGCATTCATCAAACATAGTTTCAATGCATGAAACTAGTACATGTTTATCATGTGTTGTGAACAAATAACTGATAGTAAAATTTATTTAAGAACAAAATTCAAATATTGGGAAAAATTATAGTTGATGACATTTTTCAATCATTATAAAATGCAGTCTCAGTCAAAATTGTCATGTGAGGAAAGGACATATCTTTTGAAACAAATCCAGATAATGGGTTCAAGATATTATAAAATAACGACTTTATAGTAAAGAAATCGAAGGTAAGTATAGAGAGAGAGAGTCATGTCTTATTGAACTTTCAAATTGTTGTACATAATAAACTGAAATCTCCTCTATTTATAGAAGAAGGAAGCTGCTGTGTAAGCTGCTACTGCAAGCTGCTGTGTAAGCTGCTTGTAAGCTGCTACTGCAAACTGCTGTGTAAGCTACTACAAGTTGTTGTGTAAGCTTCTACTGTAGGTTGTTGTGTAAGCTATTGCAAGCTGATGTGTAAGCTGTTACTGTACCAGACATAGATAATCTTCTACCGGGGGTAATATTTATCCATAACTGAGTACCGAAATGATAAGTTTCTTCAGGAAGCTTATTTCTAATAGAGTACCAAATAGCTAAACATGTTTACGACGGAGTCTCATATGGATAAGCTTCTTTGGGAAGCTTATGAACATCCATAATATAATATATATTTATAACACTCCCCCTTAGATGTTCATTAAAAGATAATGTGCCTCGTTAAAACCTTACTAGGAAAAATCCTAGTAAAGGAAAAAAAGTACACATATTTTAGTAATACGCATTTCTGGGTGCCTCATTAAAAACCTTATAAGAAAAACCCTGTGGGAAAAAAATCTTAGTAAGGAAAAAAGAGTGCATTGCGTATTTTACTCCCCCTGATGAAAATCTTATTTCAAATATTTGAGTCTCCGCATTCCAATCTTGTATACCATCTTCTCAAAAGTTGAATTTGTAGAGAATATTATCCACCACTATTTCCGATCGATTTTAATTAATGTCATCAAACCAAGAAGTTGTTGCAAGTCTTTTCATTGAGTTGCTTGCAACCTGCCTGCATCAGCTGCTTGTAGATAAACTTCAATGGAGTACTAAATCGATAATC
>ML295875.1:0-27500 GCA_005239495.1 Nicotiana undulata | reverse complement strand
ATCAATATTTCAATCATTTGTAGTCTCAATATGATAGTCATTTGTATTAGTAAACTTCAGGTTTACTAAAACATATGTTTTGACCATAATCATATAATATGAATGACATATTTGTATATAAACTCTTCTAGAGACTTCATTTATTATCCACAATCTAATATTTATTAGACACTACTGGTGTCTTCTAGACAAACAGTTAGCTCTTCAGGAGTTGTTGATACATTTTGTACTATCAAATATTGCTCAGACACTTCTGGTATCATGAGAGAGAATCATAATCAAAACAATATAAAGCTAATTCTAAATTTATAAATGACAAAAATAATTTTAATATTTCTACCACTAACTTTGTGACAAATATCTCCTTCAAGGAGAAACATTTGAAAATTTTGTATCAATGCGGCAACCACATAGTCATTGCATCTTTTAAGGAAAGATGCACGAGTTGCTATTTCCTTCAGGGAACTCAATAACTAACCATAATATATTAATGTGGTTGCAGTAGAAAGCATTCTACAATAATGTATTTGCCTTGAAATGATACTTAATAAAATTTTCAAGATGTTTTACGTACAACAGGTACGTGCGGCAATGATTTTTATGCCACAAAATAATATTTATATCCTCTGTTATTCTAGCTCTTCAGGAGGTGAGTAGAGGTATTTCTTCATTCACTCTGGGGAATGAAAATGTGCTTAAAATAACTTTGAATAACTCATTATTTTGTTTAAGCACAGAAAGACACACTTTCATAATATTTTCCTACTTCAGGAGGAAATTTCAATTGTGTTACTTCTTCAGGAGAAAATTTAAAATACGAAATATTAAGTATATATTCTCTCAATCATAGTACCTCTTCTGGAGGTGAATTGAAATATATTTACATCAAGAGCGCGTTCATATGTACGAGCTTTAGTAATATTATCACATTCACTTCAGAGCATGGATTAATATTTATCAAAATTTCTCATTCTTCAGGTAATGGAACATAATTATCTGAACGTGCATCAATCACACCAAATTGTGTGATGTCTTAGAACCTCTTTTAAGATAATGCTACTTCAGGAGCAAATAGAGGCATGCAAGTAATATAGAGAAATTTTCTCTAACTTATCTTCAATTGTAACCATAGAAAATCTAAATTATCACTTCTGGTGGTCATAGGCATATACCACTTCTGGTGGCTAACAAAACTTAGTTACAATGAGATATACGAAACATAACCACTTCCAATGGTTGTATATTTCTTGCAAACTCTGCTGGAGTTTAAGTGAATCTAATAATGTTACCCATTTTGTAATCATTTATTAAGATAATCAAAAAAAAAATAAGTACCAAAATAGCGATTGTATAAGTATACATAGCCCCCAATCGTTTTTCACAGAAACTGCTGGGGTAGTCTCGCCATCTATAATAGCTCAAGTAAAATCATTTTTTTTCTCTTTCTAATTTCACGAGATCTCATCCAAGTAAAATGACATCTACATCATTAGTTGGCTAGAAAAACGTGATTAACACACATGATAAACATATATTTAGAACAAGAAAGTTCATACCTTGGATACTTTCAAAGATGTGCTCGATATGGCAGAGTCTTGTGCTGATAACATATTATAAAATAACGACTTTATAGTAAAGAAACCGAAGACAAGTATAGAGAGAGAGAGAGAGAAAGAGTAATGTCTTATTCAACTTTCAAATTGTTGTACATAATGAACTGAAATCTCCTCTATTTATAGAAGAAGGAAGCTGCTACTGCAAGGTGCTGTGTAAGCTGCTACTGCAAGCTGCTGTGTAAGATGCCACTGCAAGCTGCTGTGTAAGCTGCTCGTAAGCTGCTACTGCAAGTTGTTGTGGAAGCTGCTACTGCAAGCTGCTGTGGAAGCTACTAGAAGTTGTTGTGTAAGCTGCTAGTAAGTTGATGTGTAAGCTATTGCAAGCTGATGTGTAAGCTACTACTGTACCAGAGATAGATAATCTTCTACCGGGGGTAATATTTATCCATAACTGAGTACCGAAATGATAAGCTTCTTCAGGAAGCTTATTTCCAATAGAGTACCAAATAGATAAACATGTTTACGGCGGAGTCTCATATGGATAAGCTTCTTCGGGAAGCTTATGAACATCCATAATATAATATATATTTATAACACAAGAGATATTATCTTTTCCTATTGCCGTAAAAATTCAATAAAACAGGAGAAATTCAAAAATAGCAAGATTTACAAGTGGTCATTAAGAAATAGCCACAGTTTCGAAAGTAATTTAAATTTTGTCACTTTTCATGTAAAGATAAAATTGAACGAAAATACTATTTTAAAATCCGGAAAATACTCCAGCATAATATATTGGAATTCCAGTATAATATACCGGAACTCAGTATAATATACTGGAGTTCCAGCATAAGTATACTGGAACTCCAGTATATCGGTCCAGCATAATATGCTGGAAGTTCATACACAGATGCTCGAATCTCCAGTATATTATACTGGAACTTTTCGCATGCTGGAATTCCAGCATAATATGTTGGAAATTCGTACACAGGTGCATCGAACTCCAGTATATTATACTGGATCAGTCTCTGTTGCAACAAAATATGACTATTTTTCAATGTCTTGGCAAACGCTTGCTATTTTGGATGTCCGATCTAAAAACTGACTAGCCCGTGATATTTTTACCAATAAAATTGATAATATCCTGTTTTTCTTTACCTACTAGCTATTTCTATGTTTAGAAAGGTCATTCAATTGGTACCTTAACTTCTTAAGGGATCGTTTGGTTTGCTACACTAACAAAATTTATCCGAGCATAATATTTGGCATTATTTATATACCATGTTTGGTTTGTTATGCAAAGAAAAAGTAAACGGTGAATAATATAGTACATTGTTTGATTGGCTTTATTATACTCCCCATTAATAACTATTGTACACGTTATGTGAAAATTTGTATTATTTTATGCTAGATAGAAGGTGGAATAAGAATATGTGTATTAGCAATACATGAACAAGAGTAACTAAAGTAAAGGTCCTTGACATAATCAGTCTCCATATCACAATCCCCACATTATTAGTATAATCTCGTATTATAAACCATGTATAAGTATTAGACCTTGAACCAAACCACTCCTACTTTTACTATTATTTTTCTGGTTTAATCATTCGCTATTTGAAGCCTATTAAACTCAAATCGATAAATTCGGATTCATATGGGTAGCAAAAAAAAAACGCTTTATATCAAGAAATTCTTCATTCTCAAAGCTTGAACATAAAATCTATAATTAATAACGGAAGAGTCACACTTATCTTACCACACCCTCGATAGTATGGTTACTAACAAGAAGTTAATAATATTAGGATACTAGAGCCAATGACAGGACTAGCTTAGAGGAAGAAGGTTCAATTGAATTCCCTTCTCAAAATTATATTATTGTATACGATTAATACCAAGCTCGCCTTTCGTATGATTAATCGAGACTGAAACTGATAGGCCGAGCTCGTGACCCAGAGAACGATCAAGATCAAGATCAGTCAAGATAGAGACCGAGCAAGATAGAGATCAAACGAGATCGAGGGAAGCTTACCGAGCCAAATAACGGAAAGTCGAAATATTCGCAGTCGGGTGAGGATCACGGCGGAAATCTCGGCACGTATCAAGAAGATGCCGATTAATTAGTATATCATGAGATTCCTTACTGTATTTAGAATTGTATCAACAGTAGGACGCCCCTACTATATAAATGGGGTCTGATTATTTGTAAAACACATCACATTTACGCAATACAAAGTAATACACCCCCTTCCTCTAGCTTTCAATATCTTGTTTAGTTGAATCTTCACTTGGTTCGGGGTGATCAAACTCGAAGGCCAAGGCTATTCGTTTGGTTTACATTTATTTCTTTTATAGTCAATATATATATATATATATATATATATATATATATTCAAGTGTTATCCGTTTTTAAGGTAAATAACTATTCAAATGGGGTAAAATTAATATTTGTTGGTTACGCATATTAAATCACTTCAGCGTAAGAAAAAAATTCTAGTAACTTCACAATGGAGTTTAAAATTTGCTTTCAATCACGTGTATAAATTTCATGAGTGACAATACATAATTTGCCCATCCACCTTGCAGGAAAATTCCTTGTACATATTTTTCGTTCACGGTAAACTTTTTACACACTTAATTTTTCAGAAGTGTGTCTAAAATACACTATTTTTGTGCTTGGCCAATTTTACAAATAACGTGAAAAACACGCTCTAATAGGGTCATGACACGTGTCATTGACCTTAAAAAGGAAAACAATTAGAAAAACATTTAAAACCCATCTTCCCGTTTTCTATCTTAAGCACCATTGTTGCTGCCATCATAGTTATTTGTGAGAAAGTTTCTAACAACATGAAAATTCAACCATATTATCTAAACAACTAGTCGAAAATAATCGAGCAACAAATTGAGTTCAACAATCCAATAATCAACAAGACCCAATTGAATTTGCAAGCTTTTTCGATACTCCAACAATGGTCGATTCTAGATCTTTTTACCAAACCTTCAATACTACTGTTAAAGCTTTTAATTTGTCACAAATAAATGATTATCACAATATTTAGACAATAAACCAACAAGAATCGCTCAATTTTAGATCTAAAATTTTATGTTCTTTCAAAAATTCTATTTGGGGAAGAAGATGGGAGAGGGTGGTATGAAGAAGAAGACCAGAGGGAGGGGGAAGAGTTTCCGTGGGGAAGGGAGACAAAAGAATGAGATTTTGTACGGGCTTCACGCACTTTATTGTGTGTGTAAATATGCAAGTGATATATGGTCAAAAGTAGTGTGTCTTAGACACACTTTTAAAAGGTTGAATGTGTAAAAGATTTTCCGTGAAGGAGAGATGTGTAACAGGAATTTCGCTACAAGATTGATTGGTAAACTATGTATTCTGCCTTTTATAAAATCCTTGGTTTGTTAACATGCCTAGAGGCGGAATCACCTCTTGTGAAGGGGGTCACTAGTCCCCGAAAACTTAATGTGTGTGTATATATATATTGACATCTTAAAATACAAATCATAACACGTTGTATTGGTCGATTTAGGGGAGCACAACTTAATTTTTAGTGTGTTGTCTGGGTTCGACTTCGATTCTAATATTTGCTCAAATTCTTATTTGACAGTGGAGTATCAACCATTTTCATATTCTGGGTCCGCCTGTGTACTTGCCTTTGGATGAAAGCCAACCAATTATTGGTACCTTAAGGGATACCAAACCTATTGACTAAACACAACCAAAAACCTTTTCTTGATGACATAATAGCACAAAACTATCAAACAAGGATCACCTTTTTCAGTCATAAATGCCATGCCCATACTTTCTAAATGGAGGACAACAAATTAGGTGACAATAGCAATGCCATGAATTCAGCCATGACTACCGACTCAATACTCGTCTTCCCCTCTTCCCCACCCCAACCACCAAAAATCCAGAGCCAAAAAGGCAAAATAGAAGTCAAAATACTTAATTATATGCCTCTCTATTCATGGAATAGCCTTTACCTATTAAATGCAGTTTGGTTACGGTACATTGGCAGTGACACCTTCAACCAATTAATGGTGTTACCCAATATTGTCTCATCAGAAAACTTTAAGTAAATTTACTTATGTAAATAATGTTCTTTTTTCCTAAATAAAATGTCTATATACAATAAGTCAAACCGCTTGAAAAATAATGCAAAGTAAATAGATTTAGAGATAAAAAAAGTACTCCCTCCATTTTGATGCATTTCAGGTTTTGAGAGTTAAACGAATTTTTCTTTATCATAATTGTTTTATGTGTCTTAAATATTTTGAATAGTTAATTATGGTACCTTATAGTACTTTTGATATAGTTTTCAAATATGTAAATTTTATTTTAAAAGAATTAAAAACTTTATGTCTAAATTGGCGGTCAAAATTTAAAAAATTTTGCTCTTGAAATTCAAACTGCATCAACTAAAAATGGATGGAGGGAGTAACACTCGGATACAATATTCTACTATATTAGATTAAATCTTTTATAAATCAAATTGTGATATATAAGCAGGGGTATAAAACCCAATAAATCAAATGACATGTATAATAGAATTTTGAAGTCACACAAGATACAACTCAAACCCTAAATCCACTTACAACTTGTTTGGATGGTCGTTACCCATTGTATTATATCGTATTATTACTTTAAATACGATGTTTGTTTTGGTTATTACTTAAATTTTATTATATCGTATCGTTAAATTTGTCGTTACGTAACGGCGAAATGTGTCAATGTAACGACCGATTTGGTGTGATTGCATCGTTATCTTGTCCTTTTATCTCATTTCACCCTTCACTATTATTAAATAATTTTATTTTATCATTCACTCTACCTTTTTATATATTAAATTTATTTCATATCATAATTTTTCTTTATAATATTACAAAATTTATTCTTCATATTGATGGTGCATGATATTATGAAACAACGGCAAACGATACAATCTATCCAAATATTATATTCATCAAACGATACTAGTACAATATAATATAATACAATACGATACGATACATTATAAAATAATATGAAACAACCATCCAAACAAGCTATCACGATAATGAGTTGACATTGCTTATGTGCATTAATATAACCTGGTCAGATTGAAGAGCCGTACATGTACAAAAGGCCACTATTACAATATGTCAAAATTGGAGATCATTAAAAGAGGCTAACTGTTCAAGGGTACACGCGTCTGCAGGCACAGAAATTAGTATATGAGAAGGATACTATTTGTGTATATGTGTATATCGACAGTTAGGGCTATTTATAAAAACTTAATAAAATTGAAAATCGAATCGAATCGATAAAAAAAAATTGATATTTTTTAGGTTTTAGGTTTGTTTTGATTTTGATTTTGATTTTGATTTTGAATTTTAAAAACCGATCAAATTTGATTTGGTTTTGATTTTAATAAAAAAGTAACCGAACCAAACCGACTATGAAAGTAGCTATTTGACTTTATTATATGTATATTTTATGAAATATTTCTAAAAATTTTCGTATATATTATATTTTTAGTCTAGTCTTTTGCTATTATAATAATCTATTTCTTTGCCTTTACATTCTAGTTTGATAGGTAGTTTTCTTTTGCTAAGTACAAGAATTTATTTCTTGTTAAAAATAATCGATTAATTGAGTACTTTAATTATTCATCACTATTTGATTCAATTATAATCAATATATCTTGGTAAATGATAGATTTCTCGAAGAGCAATTGATTTGATAGTGTTACATTGAAAATGTAGTCACCGGAATATGCATTTGGTAGTGTATATCTCATATTTAAGAAAAAAACTGATGAATAACCGAAAAAAAAGAAAAAACGACAAAAATCGAATCAAACCGAATCGATAAAAATCGACTTAGGTTTGGTTGGTTCCAATATTTGAAAAATCGACTTACTTGATTTGTTTTTTTTAAGAAAAAATCAACCTAAACCGAACCATGAACATCCCTATCGACAGTGTTCGTTCGCGCACGAATACAACACAGGCTAAATAAATACACAAAAATAAAATGCTCTCATTTAGAGTGAAACTCAAAACCTTCCCTTGCTAAAAGGGTTATCTAACCAACTAAACTATAAAAGTTTGTTAGTTCACTTATTCGAGTTCAAAATAACTGATTTCTTATTTTAGAACTACAAGTGAATTTGCTATAAACTTCAAATATAATTACGAATAATAATTTTCTAAAAAAATAACTACCAATAATAAATATAATGTATATATTTACTGTGTAATTTTTCCTTCCAAATACTAAGCCGGCTCAATTCGATGCCACGCGCGCCTACCGAACGTCACCCGTCACCCCAAAATCTAACATTTCTTTTTACACAATCAAAATTTCTTTTGTATTAAACTGAATGGTCTTAGAATTATCGGAAAAGAATTCAAAAATACATATACTGTCAATCTATATAGATTTTGCCAAATAAATATCACTACTAGAAAACAGGCAAAACTCGTCCAAAGAACTGATCAAAATCGGTTGGAAAAAAAAAAAGACGAAATCAAAGAAAATAAGTAAATTGGTCGCAAATGTCAAAGAAAATATTTCTCACAACGGAAATAATGATCCCACAACAAAGATATAAAATTTCATACCGATTTCGGCCAGAAATTGATCAATCTCTGACCAAGATCTGGTCATACTTGCATATTATCTACCAAAATAATATTTAATTAAAAATTTCAAATATACCAACCGAAATCGGTCGGTATATTTGAAATTATTCTTTCCCGCCCAAGACAATTGGTTATATATATATATATATATATATATATATATATATACCAACAGAAATAACTTCTGAAAAAATTTTCCGACTGAATTCGGTCTGAAATTTTATTTTATAATTTTTAAAATATTAATTTAATGAAAATACCCTCTGAAGTCGGTCGGTTTTTGTCAATTTATTAAAGAGATTTTAAGTAAATAATATTTAATATATATATGTTTTTTTTTTGTGTGTGTTTAAATTATTTTTATATGGACACTATATCCTATCTGTGTATTTATATATACATATATGTACATATATTTAATTGATTTATCATCCTAAATTGTAATGTTTAAATAATTTTATATTCACACACACACACACACATAATTTTGAATGTTTATTCTCGATCACCTTATTAGTACTTTGCTCGGATACTTCATCAATGGATCAATTGAAAATTCAATTATATTCGATTAAATCGCACTATAACACATTTAAAAACAAAGTGTATAGTTCTATAAGTTGTAGTGCTATATTACTATTAAGTTTTAGCAACAACGTAATATAATTGGATACACCTTAATATAAATGGATACATCGATTATGTCAATTAAACTCGATAATTTACACTTACATACATATGACTAGCGTTGATGATTTATTCTCAACTATCCATACGCGAATGCTTGATCGGTAACTAAATAAGAAAATAAATCTTGGAGTTTAAGTAACTAGATGCTCCGGTATAATGGGTGACTAGATACTCCAAGATGTGTACAATTGACACAGTTTTGAATGTTTTATTCTCGATCAGCTTATTAATACTTTGCTCGGATACTTCATCGGTGGATCAATTGAAAATTCAATATTAAGTTGTATCTACATTATATCCAATATTAAGTTGTATCCAACTTGTCACGACCTCAAATCCGCTAGTCGTGATGGCACCTAACTCAACCTGCTAGGTAAGCCAACTACTAACTATCCAATTCCAATGATATTAACAAGACAAATAACAATAGTAATTTACTGAATTTTATACATTTTCCAAGTACCGGTAATACAAATCATGAGCTTCTAAGAATAGAGTTTATAAAGTTGAAATGAAATAAATACATTGTCTGTTTGAAAAGTGTCACTACCTCAAACACTTAGTCGTGATGGCGCCTGTCGTGGAATCAGGCAAGCCACACATCTCATTGAAGCAAAGTTTGTTTCTCATAAAATTTATAAATTTAGAAACAATAGTGTCAATAATAACCCATTTGAAAGTCTAACATCATTTAAAAATACAATTTAAAAACAAAAATCCAAATCCTAGATCTAGTGTCACTTAGCCACGAGCTACTATAAGCAAAATATTAAAACGTAGAGCTGACATAAACATGTCTGGAGAAAAGAAAAATACAATGGGAAGATAAAGAAGAAGAAATCGAGGTTGCGATCGCCAACTGCTACCTCGAAGACTCCAATGAACTCTCGATTAGCCAATCAACCACTGCTACCGGGCCTCAATGAACATGGATCTGCATATAAGGTGCATGGGGTAACGTGAGTACACCAACTTAGAAGTAACAAGCCCAAACTATGGGCTGAGAGGTAGTGACGGACTAAACCTCAGAATTTATCATAAACAACATACATAAATTAGACATGCTAACAGTTTATCAGAAGATGAACAAAAATATGCCAAGTATGCCCAATATACTCTACATGCCAATATATATAAATATATGAAACCAGTGTGGAGATGCACACAGTGCTCATAACCCTCACACAGAAGTTCACTCAGTACCGTATATGGCTCTCAGGCTCAGGGAATATCCATCCCGGAATGTACATGAACACTGGTGACCGTGGTCACTTAGTACTGATGAAAAGGCCAATCCAGCCCCACGGAGAAGATCCATCTCCGAAATACAACACTCGGACAAGATCCATGTCCAGAGACAATCCATCCCTCACATATCATCAACTTCAGGCAAGGTCCATGTCTAGGGAAGATCCATCCCTCAATATCAATGTGCTCACTGGGGGTGTAAAGACTCCGGAGGGGCTCTTATAAGCCCAAGCATTATATCAAGCCAACGAAGGCATTATCAGAGTATCGCTGCGGTGTGCAGTCTGATCTTATAACTGTCTCAATAACAGGATCTCGGCCTCACTCAGTCATTACTCTCTCGCTCACATGGGTCACAGATGCATAACTCAACCCAAAACAATGATAAATATGCATACAATTAATAATTACTAAGACTGAGGCATGAAATGATATGCTATAACAGGACTGAATATATGAAATCAAATAATCACATAATGAGACAGTAATATACGACCACTCGGGTCTCGGCATTTCCGGCAGGAAACCTTAGAATTTATACTTAGCATGGTTTCTAACATGTTCACATTTACCACATTAATAGAAATGCGGATATCAATCCGTAATAGCTACTAGACGGTGCCATGGGATGCACTAGGCCACAAATTACTCGATGCACGCCCGCACGCCCGCACGCCCGTCACTTGGCATGTGCGTCACCTTAATTATAGTCATATATAATATAGTTCGGGGTTTCGAACCCTCAGAACTAAGTTTGCAAATGTTACTTACCTCAAAACCGGCTAAATTCCTAACCCACAGTACATTTGCCTCTAGACTCGGCCTCCTAGTGCTCTAAATCTACCAAAATCAGATTTATATCATTATTATATGCCAAGGAACTAAGCCCATTTGAAAATTATCAAAATTAATCAAAAATTCCAAAATTAGCCAAACCCGACCTCTGGGCCTACGCCCCAGAATCCGATAAAATTTATATCACAAGAATCCTCATCCTCCCACAAGTCTATTGATAACTAGGGATTTTACCTTATTTTACACTCTTTCGTACTTAAGTTTTTAATAAAATTGTATGCAAAATAGTTCCAAAGGATTACTTGTTGTGCTTGTTGCAGGGTTTAGTAAAAAAGGATGACAAACAGTCAAAGACCTGCTCAAAAAGGAGTGAAACCTGCACAAGTACCAAGATCAAGCACATGCAGAGTTATATTGACCAGTGCGGACCGCGGTCCACTTAATACGGTCCGCACTGAAGAGATTCAGATAGTGCTTCCCAAAGCCAATCCAACGCGGACCGCGGTCAATTTATGCGGTCCGCGGTGGAAAGATTTAGAGAAGCTGCTTCCAAGGCTAAAGTCATCGCGGACCGCGGTCCGTACGCGGTCCACAGTCAAGAGATTCAGAGAACCCAAACCTTGAAGGCTAGAAGGCTACCGCGGACCGCAGTCCTTTCTTCGCGGTCCGCGTTGAAGCCACCTCGGCCGCGGTGCATGTTTATCTGGACCGCGGTGGCCAAGTTCAGTGCCAAGTTTTGTAATCCAAAAGCCTTACCGCGTCCGCGGTCTATTTTGCGCGGTCCGCGATGACCCCGCAGGGGTATTTTTGTCCAGAAAATTCGGCCAAGTATAAATAGTTTCTTTTTTTTATTTTTTAGGTTGAGCTTTGTACTGAGATATAGTGGGGAGATCTTGAACGAATTTTATTCATCTTTTTGAGTACTTATAGAAGGATTTCAACATTGAATCTTTCAATTTTAGTTTATAATTCAATTATATGGGTTTTGCTTCATCTATTTCTCTAATTTCTTCAGTTATTATGAGTAGCTAAACCCATTATCTAGGGCTCAACCCTAGTGTGAGTGTTTAATGGGTCCTTTAAATTAAAGCTTAGATGTTTATGGGTGTTTGGTATTTGGGCTGATTTGTGGTTTTCATGTTAAAATTGGTGGTTGCAAACACTAATTGGTGTTCAATTGACTTGGGTTCTTCTTGAGAAAGAGGACTTGAGTCTAGAAAATCAGCCCAACAAGGAATTGGGACGAAATCAAGAGATTGATAGTCCCAATTAACGGGTTAAACCTAGAGATAGTAAAATCCTACTTGAACCAATATTGCTTGCATAGTTTTGATACCCAATTGACCTCGAGAGAGGCAATTAGGGAAAATCCACTCAAACTACCGAGAGGTATAGAGTGGCTAATTTCGTGCATTGGTTATGCCATATTCCCTTTGTTGACATCTCTGCCTTAGGTATTGGATCCCGTTAAATATTCGCCTAGGAGAAAGTCATAACCCTAGTGCCTTTTATCCATTAAGAAAATAACGAAAAAGACATTCGTTAGTTAATTAGCAATTTACTATTAGTATAAACCGTAGTATAATTGTCAAACAAACAAGTATGAAAAGTGAAATTAAGAGCACGAACCACTACTAGATTACCTAGAAACTCAACTCCCACAATCATAACTCCCTGTGGATTCGATCCCGATCCTTCAGGTAAAAGCTGCTCCGACCCTCATCTTGCTACTTTATAGTAGTGTAGGTGAGAGCCGATCATCTATACATACCAAGAACATCAAAATCGAACCTCAAATGACCCCTCAAATCCCCATTTTAAAGTCTCTAATTACAAGCCCTAATTACCCAATTTTGGTACTAATTTCCTTAATCCCATATAAACGAGTTTTAAGTCCAAAAATCTTACCTCCACGAAGAACTCTCGAATTCCCCCTTCAAAACTCTTCAAAAAGCTCCAAACCCGTGTAAAAATGGCAGAAGAATGACCAAAATTTGCTAAGGGTCCTATTTATATGTTCTGCCCAGCGATGACCGCACCTGCGGTCCCAGGTGTGCACCTGCGCATTTGTAATGACCCGGTCTGTAGTTACATAAAACCCGCATTATAATTACTGTTATTGACTTGTTATAAGTTAGTTATACTATTATTGATGTGTTAGAGTTGGTAGGCTTGAAATCAGAATGGTTGTAGTGAGAGTTTAGTCATTCAGTCTTTAAAAATAGCCTTAAAGTTGGAAAAGTCAACTGAGAGTTTGACTTATTGGTAAATGACCTCGGAATGCAGATTTTATGGCTCGGATAGCTTCGTTAGGTGATTTGGGACTTAGGATTGCGTTCATAATATTTTTGTGATGTCCGGTGTAGAATTATGCTTGAATTGGCGAAAGTTAGTTTTTGGTGATTTCCAGTCGGCAGTGGAAAATAGGCTATCGGGGTCGGAATGGAATTTCGATAGTTGGAACATGTTCATAATATCATTTTGGATATGTCTGCAAAATTTTAGGTCAATCGGAGTTGTTTGGAATAGTTTCGGCATTGTTTGTGGATTTTAGAGATTTCAAAGTTCTTAGGCTTGAATCCGATGTGATTTTGGTGTTTTGAGGTTATATTTAGTGTTTTGAGAGTGAAAATAAGTTTGATCATATGTGATGTGTTAGTATTTTTGGTTGGGTCCCGAGGGGCTCGGGATTGAATTCGGGTGTTTAACGGAGGTTTGGACTTGGAAATTACAGCAATACAACTGCTGGTGCTGGTGTAACCGCACCTGCGGAAGTTTGACCGCAGGTGCGGGCCTGCAGGAGCTGACCAAGATCCGCAGGTGCGAGTAATGGGTCGCAGTTGCGGAAATCCCTGGACATAATATAATTAAACCCTTCCGCGACCTTAACCTATTTTTACACCATTTTTGAGCGGGAATAAGTTTTTGAGGCGATTTTGAAGAGGGAAAATCAGTGTTCATCATAGTGGTAAGTATTTTGGACCTTAAAAATTGATTATAGGTGATTAAGGAACATAATCCCAGTGCTTAATTCATGAAAATCAGTAGAAAAGGGGAATTAGGGCTTGAGATTATGAGACCTTTAGGGGTCGATTTGAGGGGTCAAACAAACTGTGATTTAGTGCTCTTTATATGTACGGACTCGTGAGATGACGAAGAACATTTTGGTATAAAAATTTCTGAGTTTCGAGACACGGTCCCAGGGGTCGAATTTTGAGCTAAAATCGATATTTTTCAATTGGAATTCATTCCTCTAGCATAATTTGATGCTAAAAATCTGATCTTGGTAGATTTGGAGCATTCAGAAGTTGATACGAGAGGCAAGCGGGTTGCAGAGTAGCTTTTCGGGCTAGTTTGAGGTAGGTAATGTCTTTAAATCCTGTCCTGAGGGTATGAAACCCCGGACTCTGCACCCTTTCACGGGTTTTGGAATGCAAAGGTTGGAACTTTGGAAATTATTCCCTATTTAGGAAACTATTGAGTTGCGAAACCGATTTTTAAGCCTATGCTTAATAGTATTGTTATATTTTGATATGATTTGGGTTGTAAGCCATGTTTGGGGCCTAGTGTCGATTTGTTTACCCCTTGGGGGATGTTTTACTATTTTCCTCACTGATATGTTATGATTTTCACTCAGTCTTTTCTTGATAAATTGTTTTGACACTCAGAGTTTGATACTATTTATTGAAAATGAAACACTATTTTTGGGTCGAGGACCCGGTATATTTATGGCCTGAAAGGCATGTTGAGAGTGTCTGACTGAGGGAGGCTGCGGGCCAATATTGTGAGGATGATATGATATGAGTGAGGTTGCGGGCCTATATTGTGTGTGATTTATGCCATGTTGTGGCTATTATAGCGCTTGGGCTGTAGAAGCCCCTCCGGAGTCTGTACACACCCCTAGTGAGCGCAGATACCTAATGAGGGATGCCCGCGGGGCTTATACTGAGTGACTGTGAGGTTGCCTAATGGGCAGAGTGATTGTGAGGTTGCCTGATGGGATAATATTGAGTGACAGTGAGGTTTCCTGATGGGATAATATTGAGTGACTGTGAGTTGCCTGATGGACTGATATTGTTGGAAATTGTTACGAGAATTGATTATGGCCCGAGGGGCAGATTTATGATATTTTTTACTGAGTTTTCGAACTATGATTTACTTTGATTTTAAAACTGGATTTTACTGAGATATATTGGTATTATACTTGTTTCAAAGGATTTCTGGAAATTTGGTTTTCGAACTTATGTATTTGGTAAATACTTCATGTGACTTGGTGTTTTACTACTGTTTTGTGAATTGGTGTATCTGTGCTGTGTGTTTTATATTTCTCAGACTGTGATTTATTTTCATTACTACTGAGTTGGTGTACTCATCATTACTCCCTGTGCCCTTGTGCACATATCCAGGTACCGATTTGGAGCAGTAGCTGCCTTGTTCGTTAGCAGAAGTTTACGGGATTTCGAGGTAGATGTCCAGCGTCCACAGCTTCTCCATTTCCCTTCCTTATTTAGTTTTAGCATTTCATTCCTAGACTTTATTTAAGACATTAGTAGAGTTAGCTTTATTTTGTAGATGCTCGTGACCATGTTGACTCCAGTCTTGGGAGGTTTTGTTAGACTGTTAGATTATTATTGCGGCGTAAAGACTTAATGAAATTATTTTATGCGTGTTTGCTATTTATTATCTAATTGCGAATAATTATAATAAAACAAATATGTAGTAAGGTGATGGTTCGCTAGCCTAGTTCCACGATAGGCGCCATCACGGCCTGTTAGGATTTGGGGTCGTGACACCATTTTACTTAAAGGGAAATTTTCTGCACCCGCGACTCCGCAGGTGCGGCCAACCATCCGCACCTTCGACCTTTCACTAGCCTGCCATTTCTGCACATGCGCTTTGCCCCTCGCACCTGCGGGCATCACGCCTGTGGTTTCCCTTCCGCAGGTGCAACCACACCTGCAAATCAGCACCAACAATATTTTCTGCTGTATTTTCCAAGTTTAAACCTCCCGATGCCCCTCTGAAATCACCCCGAGACCCTCGGGACCTCAACCAAAAGTACCAACAAGTATGTAATGACCCGGTTGGTCATTTTGAGAGTTAGCACCCCGATCCCCTAATAACGGCCTTTCCATGTCTATTTCTGCTTTTGGGACTTTTCAGATCGTTTAGTTGTGAATTTTGGAGAGATTCTGGACACATAGTCTAAATGTGAAATTAAGCTTTAGAAATCGGGCCGTAATTGTCACGACCCGAAATCCCACCTTCAGGCCGTGACTGCGTCTAGCGTTGACCCCGCTAGACAAGCCAACGTACACAATTACATTAACATATTAACACAGAAGTAAGAGAATAACTAGAACAATTTATATTCCTTTTAAGTGCGAAAGTAGATACTTCTTAACTAAATAAAAATACCAATAATACATTCCGTTAGCAATATCCCAGAACCTGGAGTCACTAACTCACAAACTGTCTATGATATTACTAAATACAAGGTCTGAAGAAATAATACATAACTGTCTCAGAACTAAGAACAAAACAAGACAAAATAGAAAGATAAGGGTAGAGGAGACGCCAAGGCCCACGAACGTCTGCGGGTCTACCTTGAAATCTCCAAAGTGGACTGAAGGATACTGCCTCTATCAGTGTCCACCGGGTCCGGCTGCGGGATCTGCACAACATAAAGAAGTGCAGGTGTAGCATCACTACAACCGACCACATGTACTGAGCAAGTGCCGAACCTAACCCCGGCCGAAGTAGTGGCGAGGCTAGACACGACAACGATAACCTACCTGTACAGTTCTACCAAAAATATAGCAGGGAAGTAACAGATAAGCAAGTAATACAGGAACAAGTAAGGGGGAAACAAGTATGAAGCAAAATGAGATATAAAATACAATAAATAAACAGATAAATGAATGGCACGGCATCACCCTTCGTGCTTTTACTCTCGTCCCTACGATGCAACAAGTAAATATATGAAATGAATGCAATAATAAATGAAATGAATGGCACGACATCACCCTTCATGCTTTACTCTCTTCCTCACAATGCAATAATGAATATATGAAATGAATGGCACGACATCACCCTTCGTGCTTTTACTCTCTTCCTCACATTGCAATAATAAATAAATGAAATGAATGACACGACATCACCCTTCGTGCTTATACTCTCTTCCTCACATTGCAATAGTAAATAAATGAAAAGATCGGCACGACATCACCCTTCGTGCTTTTACTCTCTTCCTCACATTGCAATAATAAATAAATGAAATGAATGACACGACATCACCCTTCGTGCTTTTACTCTCTTCCTCACATTGCAATAATAAATAAATGAAATGAATGGCACGGCATCACCCTTCGTGCTTTTACTCTCTTCCTCACATTGCAATAGTAAATAAATGAAATGAATGGAATGGCATCACCCTTCGTGCTTTTACTCTCTTCCTCACATTGCAATAATAAATAAATAAAATGAATGGCACGGCATCACCCTTCGTGATTTTACTCTATTCCTCACAATGCGATAAGTAAATAACTGAATGAATGATATGAATGAATGACACGACATCACCCTTCGTGCTTTACTCTCTTCCTCACCCAAGTAATATCAACAATAAATAACAACTTGGAAAGGAAATCAATTACCGAACTTTCAATTCATAACCACCCGACATGGGGAATAACAACTAAAATCAACACATTTGCCCGGCAAGGGTGTATTGATAAAAATAAAAAATAGCTTTACACGTAGGCAAAATCTTGATGACTCAGCCAACTATGTGGACCAAAGAAAACAACACATGTAGAGGTAAAGATACACGGAGACACGGGATAAAAGAGATACGATCAGCATATTTTTTAATATAACAGCCACGAGAAGATTATCGAGGAAGAAGAGACATGGTCGAAATGAATCTAGACAAAGTAACAGGCAGGTACGAGATTAACTCAACAAGCACGGAATTGATTCATCAACCACGAGTGTATCATCCACGGGAAACCTAATGAAGAAGAAGAGATGCGGTCATAGAGCACCCAAACGAAGCCACAGATAAGATTCGAGAATCAACAGTTAATGACTCACACATTACGGAACTCCTAAAATAACAGTTAGGATTCACCTTTGTAACGCCTCATTAATGCAATAATTAGTCATTAATGAGAAATCATTACAAGAATCAAAACGTTGTACTAGGAAAATCCCTCTATAAAAGGGAAGGAATGTAACAAACAAGATCATCTGAATTCTCGAATACAAACTACTTTACTTCTTGCACTCTATATTGCTATCAATTTACTGTTTCTTTATTCGTTATTTTATTAATTCGATTATCAGTAACCCAAGTTTATCTTAAAATAGCTTTGGTCAAGGAATCTTATTCTTTGGTTAAACAAATTTACCGGGAATCTTATAATCATAGTGCGTTTACCAACTGATATCCTTTAAATCATGTCGAATTCCAACAACGACAACAACAACAACAAAAACGTCAACAACAATGACGACAACAACCAACAAAGAAATGGAACCCCAGTTCCATCTTCTCGAAGAACCCCGCGTGCTTCAAGGGAATCATCTCCAGTTAGATCTAATAATCATCATAACAATGACGAGCAAATAGTAGAACATGATCGAATAAAACAAATGATTGCTGATTATGTGGGACAAGCTTTGCAAGAATTTTCAAGAGGGTTGCCACAAGCACCACCAGTGCCGCCTCAAAATAATACAATCGTAGCGGAAAATCCTCAATCTGGGTTAATAAAGTCAGCCAGAGGAGACACTCCAAATGAATCTTTAGAAACAATATCAGGCACGACTAATAATTCTGAGTTACAAAATTTATTACTAACCATGCAGAAACAGATGAAAGAACAGAACGATCGCATCGAGCAAATCCCTGGTTTTCCGCCTATTATCAAGGGAATCGATGTAGATAGGTGTCAAGACCCAAAACCTATGGGTTGTGATGGCGCTGGACACCACTGTCGGGCAAGCAAATTCCTTAATTCGTACAAATACCTTCCTGTTTAAAAATTTCGAAATCGTTGCCTTTATTGCATTTCACAATCAAATAAATAAACTGTTGTAGATTTAAATATGACGGAAGGTGCCTTTAATTCAATAAAACAAGACTCAACACATCCCCAGAACCCGGTGACACAAGTACATGAGCAATTTCTAAGAATTTATTCAATTATACAACTATTGTCCGAGGAATAAATGGGACAAAGGCAACAAAGATACAAGTAAAGATATGGAAAGAAGGAAACTCTGTCAACTGCGGAACACCTCTGGATGAATGCAGCCCGAGTAAGTCTCCGAATCAACTTCTGAACTATGAAGGTACCTGTGCAATAAAATGCACAGAAAGTGGAGCATAAGTACATATACATATATGTACCCAGTGAGTATCCCGTCCAAACTCGAAGAAGTAGTGACGAAAGGTCGACTAGATACTCACTAAGGTCCAGCAACCTAATATAAAATGAGATATGGCTAAAGCAATAGGCATGCGAAGCAGTAAATAGCAAGTATATGAACACATAATGTAACACAAGTAAGAACCCAAAGTACCTATTTCTCTTATTAAACAATACATGCCAATCCAGTCTTATGTGATCCAGACTCAAGTGTACATATACCGACACGGACAAGACAACAACATATACCGACACAGACAAGACAACAACATATACCGACACGGACAAGACAACAACATATACCGACACGGACAAGACAACCAGCCGGAGTCATAAGGTAGGTCATAAGGACTGAGGTCATAAGCTCCCCACGATCGCGAATCATACCTGCGACTCGTGTGCTGAATTGATACCAATAATCTCCCCACGATCGCGAATCATACCTGCGACTCGTGTGCTGAATCGATAATAATAAGCTCCCTACGATCGCGCATCATGCCTGCGACTCGTGTGCTGACTTGATAATAATAATAATAAGCTCCCCACGATCGCGAATCATACCTGCGACTCATGTGCTGACTCGATAATGATAAGCTCCACACGATCGCGCATCATGCCTGCGACTCGTGTGCTGACTCGATAATAATAATAATAAGCTCCCCACGATTGCGAATCATACCTGCGACTCGTGTGCCGACTCAATAATGATAAGCTCCCCATGATCGCGCATCATGCCTGCGACTCGTGTGCTGACTCGATAATAATAATAATAAGCTCCCCACGATTGCGAATCATACCTGCGACTCGTGTGCCGACTCAATAATGATAAGCTCCCCATGATCGCGCATCATGCCTGCGACTCGTGTGCTGACTCGATAATAATAATATTTACATATAGGTACCTACGGGTACCGACTCGACTGTGAACTCAACAAGATTGTGTCAATATCATATCACTGATTGCCATTTAGGATTTACATCATCATATTTTTACCTTTCCCATGTCATTTCAACAATAAACACAATTTATAACACATATAATGGTTCAAATAAGGCACGAAATGGCATGCTCGTGGGTCCTACGGCTACCCGACATAGCAATATAGTCGCCACGTACGAACTCTCGTCACTTGGTACGTACGCGGCCCCCACAACATGTACACATAGCAAACAAGGAACCTACGGGGACATTTTCCCCTTACAAGTTTGAAAAGGAGACTCACCTCGACGAAATCACCCCTCGGATCAAGGATGCGCCCGAATCTCTGAAATTTACTCTCGACGGCTCGCAACTAGCCAAATATGGTATAATTGAATTAATTTAGGTTCCAAGAAGAAGGATTAACAAGAAATCCTAAAATTAAGCATTCTTGACCATTTCCGGAGTTTCGACCCCGGGCCCACACGTGTGGATCTCGAAAATTCTTGAAGGAATCACCTACCCGAAGTCAAAGGATTGAAGCTATGTGATTTATACAAGGATTCATAGCCTCAAATTAATAATTCACCAATTTATTCAAAGCCCTAGAATTTCTATCCAAATTTTATGATCTTTGATTCTTTAGGAATTAAACCCGTTGAATTCTATGCATAATAGTGAAAAAATAGAAGAGAATTACTCACCTCTACAGTGGGTGGTCGTGGGAGGTGTTTCTCAAACTTGGATGCTCTCTAATGGAGTTTGATGGTCGATAAAAATGAAGAAAACCAGTATTTGGACATTTAAAAGGGGCTGGCAACATTGATTTCCGCACCTGCGACCTTGGGACCGCAGGTGCGGTCTCGCACCTGTGAGAATATCATTGCCCCTGCAGAAAAGGGCCTGGGACCCTAGCATCGCACCTGCGGAGAAGGAGTCCGCACCAGCGGTCCCGCTCCTGCAGAAGAAGGGTCGCGCTTGCGATGGGGGTCGCACCTGCGACTGAGAGACCGCAGGTGCGGTCACACCAGAAGTAGCTGCACCAACAATGGGTTCTTGCTGGTTTTTGGCCTTGTACGGGGTCCGGGAGGCACCTGGGCCCACTCGAGCCCCCGACAAAACATACCAACAGGTCCCAAATCATTATATGGACTAGCTCGAGCCTACGGAACACTCATAACATCGCTAAAACTCAAAGTCACCCTCCAAAACTCCTGAAATCATATCTTAATAACTTTGAAATTTCTAGAATTCATTTCATTGCGCCGAACGGGTCTATACTACTCGGAATGACCTCGAATTTTGCAGACAAGTCATAAATGACTATACGGACCTGCTCCAACTTCTGAAATCTCATTCCGACCCCTGTATCAAAATTTCCTCTTCCAGTCGAATTTTCTCAAAAACCTTCAAATTTCTAACTTTAGCCAAATAGCTTCAAAATAATCTACAGACATCCGAATTCACTTCCGATCGTTCTCCTAAATCCAGAATCACCATACGGAGCTATTCCTAGACTCGGGATCCCGAACGGACGTCAATATCTAAGAAATGCATTCCTTCAAAATGCTAACTTCCACATTATACACCGAAACGCTCTCGGGTTATCCAAATCCCGATCCGGACATACTCCCAAGTCCGAAATCACCATACGAACCTGCTGGAACTTTCGAATTTTGATTCCGAGGTCGTTTACTCAAAATTCCATTCTTACTCAATTTCTTCAACTTAAGGCTTCTGAAATGAGAAATTTCCTTTCAATTTAACTCCGAACCTCCTGAATTTCAACTCTGAAAATACACACAAGTCACAATACCCGAAGTGAAGTTATTCATGACTCCCAACTGCTGATTGATGTGCTGGATCTCAAAACGACCGGTCGGGTCGTTACAATAGGTATTCTCAACAGCCTCGGAAGCCAAGTGCAACTCCATTATCTATACCCAAGAAGTTTAGAATGCCTGAAGTTCCTAAATATGATGGAACAACTGACCCACGTGATCACGTGACTGCTTTCACCACTGGAGTAAAAGGCAATGATTTAACAAAAGAGGAAATCGAATCAGTCCTTGTCAAGAAATTCGGAGAAACAGTCACGAAAAGAGCTTTAACCTGGTATTCTCTTCTCCCTGAAAACTCTATAGATTCTTTTGCTGAACTTGTAGATTCTTTTATAAAAGCACACTCTAGTGCACAAAAAGTTGGAAAACGAATGGAAGATATATTCAAGATAAAATAAGAAGACACAAAATTGCTTCGTGAGTTTATGGACATGTTCCAACGGGACCTGACAACTGGGCAACCATGGCATTCACAAGTAACTTGAACGATAAAAGCTCAGAAGCCACGACGCCTTAAAGAGAGTTCAAGAGAATTCCCAGCCACAACATGGAATGATATGTATAACAGGTACAGTACCAAACTCAGAATCGAAGAAGATATCATTGCCCGGTCAAAAGATGAGGAATACCCCAGTACAAGACGACCATAATCAGAGAAAAGGTCAGGTAAAAATAGGTAAACATGCATATATGAAGAACAGGCAGGAGCCACCAGAACCACCTTTCCCAAAACGAACCATCAATGTCATACATGGAGGGGAAGAAGTGAACGACATAGTCTGTCAGCTAACATCATAAGTCACAAGCACCCACGGGAAGCGAGTTCGAGAAGAGACGAAGGAAGATCAAATATCTTTTGATGACGCAGATTTTGGTGGATTAATACTTCCACATAATGACGCACTGGTAATATCCTTACTTATTCATGACACTAATGTTAAAAGAGTATTGATTGATCCTGGCAGTTCAGTCAATATTATTTTGATTAAAGCCGTGGAAGAAATGCTAGTAGAAAATGAATTGATCCCGAAGGTTCGAGCTATATCTGGGTTCGATAATTCAAAAGTGATAACTATAGGAGAAATCAAACTCTATACTTACGCTGAAGGAGTCGTCAAAAGTGTAAAATTCCAAGTCATTAATACGGAAATGGCTTACAATGTTATTCTGGGAAGACCATGGATTCACGATATGAAAGCGGTCCCATCCACTCTACATCAGGTGATAAAATTCCCTTCAAAATGGGGAATAAGGCAAATTAGGGGTGATAAGCAAACCTCGAAAAATATCAATTCGATAGCTCTTAACAACAAAAAAGACACGGGAGAAACATCAAATTCTCAAACAGAGGCTCATTAACAAACAGGTATGGAACAAACCTCTGATCAACTACGTACAAAAGAAATGGATATTCAAATAGGTACGGAAAAAGGTAACGATGAAACAAATCCTGTAATCATCAAGGATGAGACAGAACATGCGGACATAGACTCCAAACCGGATTTCATTCGTGCACCAGAAGAAGAAGAACATATCAAAACAACTGCTGAAGAACTTGAGACTGTTCCCATTTCTGAACAAAAGCCCGAAAGGAAACTCTACATCGGCATAAAACTGCTGGAAAGATTAACACCTGAACAAAAAGGTATGTTAGTCAATTATTTAAAAGCTAATGAGGATTATTTTACATGGTCCCATTCAGATATGACAGGTATTCCACCAGAGGTGATGACCCACAGACTAAACGAAGATCCGTCATTCGTACCTGTCAAAAAAAAGAAACAAAAGCAAGGACCTTTCAAAAATCAAGTGATTGATGAAGAAGTCCAAAAGCTTTTGAATATATGTTCGATACGAGAGGTAAAGTATCCTGACTGGTTAGCCAACACAGTGGTGGTACCGAAAAAGAACGGCAAATAGCGGGTATGTGTAGACTATACTGATTTAAATAAAGCATGTCCTAAAGATTCATTTCCCTTGCCACATATAGATCAAATGATCGATGCAACCACGGGTCATGAATTTTTAAGATTTTTAGATACATATTCTGGTTATAACCAGATTAAAATGGAGCCCTTGGATGAAGAAAATACTTCCTTCATTACTAAAGAAAAGACTTCCTTCATTACTAACCGGGGGACTTATTGTTATAAGGTTATGCCTTTTGGATTAAAGAATGCAGGTGCTACTTATCAAAGATTNAATCAACACAAGCAGAAGATCATCTTCAGGATCTCTCTACTACTTTTGATATCTTACGCAGGTATAATATGAAGCTCAACCCGGAAAAATGTGCCTTCGGAGTACAATCTGGTAAGTTTATGGGATTCTTTGTGTCTAATAGAGGAATAGAGGTAAATCAATATCAAATAAAAGCTATGGAAGAAATACCAGAAATTTTGAAAAAGAAAAAAGAAGTTCAACGATTAACGGGAAGAATAACAGCTCTAGGAAGATTTATTTCTAGATCTTCCGAGAAACGTTTTAAATTCTTTTCAGTTTTTAAAAAGCAAAATCAGTTCGAATGGACTGAAGAATGTCAACAGGCTTTAAAAGACTTGAAGTCATTTTTGTCAAAACCACCGTTACTATCAAAGCCAAAAGAAGGAGAAATATTATACATCTACCTGGCTGTTTCAGAAATTACCGTAAGTGCAGTACTGATAAGAGAGGAAAAAGGTAAGCAATCTCCTTATTATTATGTAAGCAAAAATTTATTAGATGCCGAGACTAGATATCCACATCTAGAAAAATTAGCTTTAGCATTGATAATGGCATCAAGAAAACTACGTCCTTATTTTCAATGTCATCCAATCACTGTCGTGACTTCATATCCTTTGAGGAATATTTTACATAAACAAGAACTGTCAGGAAGATTAGCCAAGTGGGCCATATAATTTAGTGAGAATGATATAACATATCAACCTAGAACTGCAATTAAGTCACAAATACTGGCCGACTTTGTAGCTGACTTTAGCAATAATATTACCCCTGAAGTAGAAAAGGAATTACAACTCTTAAATGGTGTAAAACCAGGTCAGTGGACCCTATTTACAAATGACTCTTCTAATATAAAATGAGCAGGGTTAGGCATCATACTAATATCACCCACGGGTGAAAAGATACGACAAGCTATAAAATGCTATCCAATAACTAACAACGAAGCAGAGTACGAGGCTGTTATTACAGGTTTAGAATTGGCACGAGAGATGTTAATTGAGAAAATCGAGATCAACAACGATTCACAATTGGTGGTAAACCAGATGCAGGGTACTTACATCGCTCGAGAAACTCGAATGCAGCAATACTTAGAAAAGGCACGTGAACTTGTGAGATAGTTCAAAATGTGGAAAATGATACAAATACCCAGGGAGGAAAATGATAAGGCAGATGCGTTGGCAAACCTCACAGAAGTTACGGAAGTAACCAATAAAGACAACACTATTGTCGTACACCTCTTCCATTCGACAATTGACCAAAACAAGAGTGAGGTATTTCAATAATTTAACTTGGGACTGGAGAAACAAAATTCTTAACTTTTTGCAGAATGGTACCGTGCCTGAAGACAAAAAAGCAGCTCAAGCGCTCCGTCGCAAAACAGCAAGATACTGTCTAGTTCACGGAACCTTGTACCGCAAAATGTTTGGAGGACCCCTAGCTAAATGCCTCGAACCTAATCATATGGAATTCGTGATAAGAGAAGTCCATGAAGGACATTGTGGAAATCACGCAGGTTCAAGATCTTTGGTAAAAACCCTAATCAGAGCAGGGTATTATTGGCCTAAGATGGAAGAAGACCCGGAAAATTTCATCTCGAAATGTGACAAATGCCAACGGTTTGCCAATAATATGCACTGTGATGACCCAAAAGGTCATCTTATGTAATTTAAGCTATATCTGTATTTCGAGGCTCCGAGAGCCTCTGTTAGTGTCACCTCGATATGCGTGCGTAGCCCGGGCGTGTAGCCGGGAAGCTATTATGTGAAATTTGATAAAAATGAGTTTTGATAATTAATAAATGAATATAGTTGACTTTGGTCAACATTTCTAGTAAACAGACCCGGACCCGAGATTCGATAGTCCCGGAGGGTCCGTAAAATATGGGACTTGGGCATATGCTCGGAATCGAATTCCGAGGTCCCAAGCCCGAGAAATGAATTTTTAAAGAAAATTGTTTTCTGAAAATAATAAAGGATTTTGAAAATGAAAACCAAATTTATGTGAAAACCGTGTTGTCGGGCCCGTATTATGGATCCGGAGCCCCGAACATGTTTATTATATGTTATGTGACTTATCTGTGAAATTTGGTGTAAAACGGACTCGAAATTATCTTATTCGTATTAAAAGTGGGAAATTTAGAAGTTTATGAAGTTTAAGAAATTTCTAAGAGTTTTGAGGTTTAATTCCGTGTTTTTGATGATATTTTGATGATTTAAAAGCTTGAACAAGTCCGTAGGATGTATTGGGAGACGTGTGTGTTTTTGGTTTTGAGACCCGAGGGCTCGGGTGAGTTTCGGGTGGCTAACGAGATGGTTTCCAGTTGGAAAATCTGGTGTAGGCTCAGTTTTCTGGTGTCTGGTGCGGGATTCAGTGCGATCGCACACGAAGCCCTGCGATTGCATAGGCTTAAGGGGAGGGGTGGTCAGATTGCTCTATGCAATCGCATACCCATCCGCAATCGCATAGAGGGGCAGTGTATCTGGGTGGGGGTTGGGTAGTTGTTCACTGCGATCGCATGGTGTTGTCCGCGATCGCATAAACTTCGTGCCTGGGGGTAGTCTGTTGCACTATAGGATCGCATAGCATACTCCGCGATCGCATAGTGTATTAAGTGGGCATGGGCAGCTGGAGGGAAGTACTCAGTGCGATCGCATGCATAGACCCGCGATCGCAGATCTTGTTAGTCACTCCTCTATGCGATCGCATTCCTACCTCCGCGATCGCATATGCTAATTTTGCCCAGTTATTTGATTAAGTCCCAAAACAGACCCATTACGGGAATTCTTCCAAGTCAGCCCTCTCCTCCGTCCCCAACCTCCATTTTCGAGACTTGAGTCTACTTTTCCTCCATTGCTACTCGGGTAAGCTTCGTAACCTCGTTTTCTTCCATTATCCATCACTAATCACTAGAAACCTAGGCTTAAACTCATGAAATCAATTAGAAAAATTGGGTTTTTGGGTAGTGTTAGGTTTTTAGGAAAATTGGGTGATTCAACCTTAATTTGGGTCGAATCTTAAAACTAATCATATATTTGAACTCATGGGGTTATGGGTGAACAGGTTTTGGTCCGAGCCTCGAGTTTAGACCACGTGAGCCCGGGGTCGAATTTTTGAAATTTTGAAAGAAAGGTAGGAATTGTGTATTTAGGCTATGGGA
>MDKH01052017.1:0-12348 GCA_005239495.1 Nicotiana undulata | reverse complement strand
ACAGTTATTGAGGGATGGATTTCCCTGGACATGGATTTGTCCGAGACGTGACATATAGAGGGAGGGATTTCCCTAGCACAGATATTGTTTATGAGATATGGAGGGATGGATTTCCCTGGTACGGATTATGGATGAGTATGATATCCCGGAGATAGATTTCTCCGAAGGGCTGAATTGGCCTGCTCCCTCGGTACTTAGTGACCGAGCCACCACGTCGTACATGTTACGGGATGGATTTCCCTGGTACGGATTATGGATGAGTATGATATCCCGGAGATAGATTTCTCCGAAGGGCTGAATTGGCCTGCTCCCTCGGTACTTAGTGACCGAGCCACCACGTCGTACATGTTACGGGATGGATTTCCCTGGGTCAATGGCCAATTATGTGTACCGAGAGGACTACCTGTGAGAGTTGCATAATACCTACATGGCATTTAATTGTTATTTACGGATATGGTCACTGATATACTCGGTTATTCCTGAAATATTCATTATTTGAACTGTGATTTACGGAGGTTGAGTTCGTCACTACCTCCTCAGACCGTAGGTTGTTTTCGTTACTTACCTGCACACTGTGTGTGCAGATCCAGGTGCACCGAGATTTGACGCGGAGCGGTGATAGCAGCCATTCTCTCAGAGTCGACGAGGTAGCAGCTGGCGTTCGCTGTCCCGTCCCTCTTTTCCCTATTCTCCCTTCTGTATTGGAACTTTGAAACTTAAAACTTCAGTTTTATTATTCTCAGTTGTATTGATGTTAGTAGCTCATGACTGCGTGACTCCAGATCCTAGGGTGATTGTTGGAGCTCATTTCTTTTGTTAGACTGTTTTAAATGATTAAAAATGTCAGTATTTCTATGAATTGAGCCAATGATGAGTAAATTTCTCTAGTAAATGAATTGAGTATTGTTGTAACGGTTGGCTAGCCTGGTTCCACGACAGGCGCCATCACAACCCGGAAAGGGTCGTGACGGTTGGTGAGTCCCGTTCTGTAAGAGAAGAAGAAGAAGAAGAAGAAGAAGAAGAAGAAGAAGAAGAGGAAGAAGAAGAAGAAGAAGAAGAAGAAGAAGAAGAAGAGGGTGCTTTGGTGCACAGATCACGGAGAAGGCGGGTGGTTTTGGACGATGAGTCTACACCCATGACTTTGCCTTTCGTGTCTGTAGTTAGACCCTCTGCCTCTGAAGATGCTTCACCTTCTCCTGTTCATGAGTCTGTAGATTATTTGTTCTATGAAGGTTTTGACCTTGCCTCTGATGAAGTTCCCTTGGTTGTTGTTTTTCCTACTTCTTTAAGAGAAGTTGTTTCATCTACTCCTCGTGTCTCTTCCGCTCCTTTGGCTATTACGGCTTCTGTTGTTGCTTTGCCCGTGGCTTCCTCAACTTTTCAATCCCCCGTGCCTACTGTTTTGCCCGCGGCTTCTCCAGTTCCTCAACCCTCCGTGCTGTTGCTGCTTCATCTCTGCCTGCTTCCGTGCCTTTCGTTAGGGAAGTAGGGTCTTCCAGTAGGGAGATGCGGCAGGTAATAATAGAAGTTCCAGTTGAGGGGAGTCTTTTCAAGAAAACGGGCGAGCCCGAAGTGTGGATTAAGCCTTTGATAGGCCCCACAGAGAAGGCCAAGCTAGCTAGCCATACTGCTCTTACATGGGCCAATGAGGTCGTGCATTCCTCTTTGAAGGTATGGTGCAGTTTATCCCATTCCATTTTCGTATATGAAATTTATCATTTCTAATTAATTTACCATATCTAATTGATCTGTTTCTTGTAGATCAAACTTATAGGTATGGAGCTCATGAAGAAGATCTCAAATTCAGATCAGGAGACAATAGAGTTGCGGGCTGATGTTGATAACTTGAAGGCACGGTATGACAGTTTAAGGATTGATATGGATGCTCTAGAAGAGGAAAAGAGTACCTTAAAGCGGCAACTGATAATTATGGCAGTGGAATTGGCAGTGGAGAAGGCTTCTTCAAATCAGGCTGATAAGAGCAAGAGCATTCTGGAATCTTCATTTGCTAAACAGTTGTCTCGAGCCTCGGAGGAGATTAGGAACTTGAAGGACTTGTTAGGGCAGAAGGAGGAATATTCTGGCGAGCTCGTGCAATCACTCACACGGACCCAAGAAGAACTTCGTAATGCTTTAGATAGAGTCCAAACTCTAGAGGAGTCGATTGTGCCTTTGAGGGTTGCCCATGAAGCTGCTGAAGCGGAGAAGGATGGGCTAAAGGCTGAGCTTCAAGTATGGGCAAAAGATTACAAAGATCTCGAAGAGGCGACTGCAGTCGATGTGAGTTGGGCATATATGAATTCTCGCCTTGACACATTGACGGAAATGAGTCAAGGGGGTTTCGACCTTAGTGCTGAAATAGCTAAAATCAAGGAGGCCATGGAGAAGGCTCAACAAGGTCTTAACCTCTCTTCACCTGATGGTGAGACTCCTGCCGCTCATACCTCTTCGTTCCAAGTTGCTCCCGTTCCTTTTGCCGATGAAGAAATCAATCCTCCTCCTCAAGAAGATTAAAGTGTTGGTTCTCTTTTTTTATTTTTATTGGATTGGTGGTTACCCCTAGCTCCATCGGGGGTAAATTTGAATCTTACTAAAGTCCCCAACTGACAACTTAGGGGCACCTTAAATGTAAAAATTATATGCGGCTAAGTACTAGTTAGTACTTAGTTCTTACTTAGCCGCCTTTTGAATATATGCAAAGTGTGACTTTTCGTTTTGAGCTTCTGTTCCACTCTTAAGTCTTTTACATGTTTTGATTTTTGAGGTTTTTAGTTTTACCTCTGAACTTTCGCATAAAGATGCTAAAATCACTCAAACCTTTTCATAGTAGGCATGGTGTTTGTACAAAATGTGAGCCTTGTTTGTAGTAGGCTTTATTTACGAAAGAGGGCCCTTTCTTTTTTATCGACACTTAATGAAGAAGACGTCTCAACTTCATAATGGTATAATAATGCAATAGAGTAATAGGAATTTTTCACATGTTTAAGAATGCTTCTAAGGAAAGTTTGAACTTTCATGGCATTTTACATGTGTTTGATTTATCGTCTAAAACTCATGTTGCAACTGTTTTCATTTAACATATTTGATATACACTTGTATTTCGTAACTGTTTTTCATAGGTAACAGTTTTTTCCGAATTAATACAAGAAAACAACTATTTTTCATTAGTAACAGTTTTCATAATGATTGGGGCTTTTACCCGTAACTGTTTTTGCTAACAACAATTTTAATAAGTACAAGGGAAATGTTTTTTCATTCGTAACTATTTTATTTGATAGTTTTAAACCAAATATAAGGATTTTGATCTTTCATCCGTAACTGTTTTCTTTGATAACAGTTTTCTATATGAGTACAAAGATTTCGTAACTGTTTTAAATCACAACAGTTTTTGAATGAGTACAATGGTGATGATCTTTTACCCCTAACTGTTTTTGTTACAACAATTTTGAATAAATACAAAGATGTGCATTTCTTCCTCGTAGCTAATGCTTTGCCTTTTAACCCGAACATGTTCGAAGGTTTTTGATTTATGCTTTTGAATTTTGAGTCTTTAGTTCCTTCAATTTTTCTCGTATCACTTGACTTGTTGGGTAGATGGATCTTCAGGATCAAGATTTGACTTTTCGATAGTCTTCTTTGCTTCGTCTTAGCCTTCCATACTGTATAGTCCCCCAAGTGTTTGAGCTTTGAAGAATGAAATCTCAAGCACTTGATTATTCCTTCGTTGTGGTCCTTTTTC
This sequence comes from Nicotiana undulata, assembly GCA_005239495.1. Lineage (NCBI taxonomy): Eukaryota > Viridiplantae > Streptophyta > Magnoliopsida > Solanales > Solanaceae > Nicotiana > Nicotiana undulata. Next base: position 8,609 of record MDKH01052017.1, on the reverse strand, counting down.
CTGGAAAGGAAAAACGTGCGAGACTCGAAGGTATATAATTTTTTAGATGATGACTGCTTAACCCTTTAAAACGTCCATCAGAAAGTGTAACCCTAGACCGAGAATTGTGTTATTTCCTCGCGTCTTTGCAGGTCTAATATCATCATCTGGTGATGGGTTAGCTTTATGCCTATCATCTAAAAAAGTTAGTAAAATTTTAAATGTTCAAAATAAAATCGAGCGTGCGATACCTGATCGGGGGTACTTCTTTTCCTTAGAAGTAGTACTTCTTCACGTGGATAGCATTCCAGCTTGTTGGTAGGATTCTGCCGTCCATGGCTTCCAGTTCGTAGGCGCCCTTACCAACTATGCCTCGGATTTTGTAGGGTCCTTCCCAATTTGGACTTAGCTTTCCTGTGCTTGCTTTTTTTGTTGATTGAAAGACTTTTTTGAGGATGAAGTCCCCAACCTTGAAGTATCTGAGATGAGCTTTTCGGTTGTAGTAATGCTCTATGATTTGTTTTTGAGCTGCCATCTGTATTAATGTTGCTTCCCTTCGGGGTACGAGCAGGTCTAGATTAGTCCTTAACTCATCGTTGTTTGCCTCCTCCGTGGCTGTTATAACCCTTACGCTTGGTTCGCTAATTTCCACGGGTATTAAGGCTTCTGAGCCATAGACAAGTGCGAATGGATTTTCTCCCGTGGTTGTTTTTCATGTTGTTTTGTATGCCCATAATACCGTTGGTAATTCATTGTGCCAATTTCCTTTGGATTTATCTAGTCGCTTCTTTATATTGTTGATGATAATTTTATTTGTTGACTCAGCTTGACCATTAGCCACGGGATGGTATGGCGTTGATGTGATCCGTTTGATTTGCCAGCTTTCAAAGAATTCTGTGATTTGAGAGCCTATAAATTGTGGGCCATTATCACACACGATCTCTTTCGGTATCCCAAAGCGGCATATTATGTTTCGCCATAAGAAGCTTTTAACTTCCTTTTACTGCACTTGTTTGAACGCTTATGCTTCTACCCATTTAGTGAAATAATCAATAAGCACGAGTAAAAACCGTACATGTCCTTTAGCTTGGGGAAGAGGTCTCACTATGTCCATCCCCTATTTCATGAAGGGCCATGGGGATATGATTGGGTGCAATAGTTCTGTTGGTCGATGCATATTATTGGCGAACCTTTGACACCTGTCGCATTTGGATACGAAGTTTTCGGCATCCTCTTCCATCTTAGGCCAATAATACCCGGCTCTGATTAGGGTTTTTACTAAGGATCTTGCTCCTGAATGATTTCCACAATGTCCTTCATAGACTTCTTTCATTACGAACTCCGTTTGATTAGGTCCGAGGCATTTAGCTAGGGGCCCTCCGAACATCTTGCGATACAAAGAGTTGCGAATGAGACAGTACCGTGCAGCTTTGCGGCGAAGTGCTTGAGCTATTTTCTTGTCTTCAGGTACGATACCATTCTGCAAAAAATTAAAAAATTCGTTTCTCCAATCCAGGTTAAATTGTTGAAAGTTACCTCATTTCTGTCCTGGTCGATTGCTGAATGGAATAGGTGGACGACAATTGCATTGTCTTTATTTGTTACTTCTGTAACTGCTGCGAGGTTTGCTAATGCATCTTCCTCTGCATTTTCCTCTCTAGGTATTTGTATTACCTTCCATGTTTTGAATTGTCTTACGAGTTCTCGTGCCCTTTCCAGATATTGTTGCATCCACGTTTCTCGAGCGATGTAAGTCCCCTGCATTTGATTTACTACCAGTTGGGAATCGCTGTTGATTACGATTTGCTCAATTGAGAGTTCTCATGCTAGTTTTAGGCCTGCAATGACAACTTCGTATTCTGCTTCATTGTTAGTTATAGGATAACATTTGATAGCTTGTCGTGTCTTTTCACCTGTGGGTGATATTAAGACTATGCCTAAGCCGACACCTTTTATATTGGAAGAGCCATCAGTAAATAGGCTCCAAAGACCCGGATTAGCACCGTTAAAGAGTTGTAACTCCTTTTCTACTTTAGAAACAATGTTATTACTGAAGTCAGCAACAAAATCAGCTAATATTTTTTGACTAAATCGCAGTCCTAGGCTGATATATTATTTCATGCTCACTTAGTTCTATGTCCTACTTGGCTAATCTTCCTGACAGTTCTTGCTTATGCAATATATTCCTTAAAGGATAAGAAGTCACGATAGTGATTGGATGACATTGAAAATAAGGTTGTAATTTTCTAGATGCCATTATTAAGGCTAAAGCTAACTTTTCTAGATGTGGATATCTGGTTTTAACATCTAGTAAAGTTTTACTTACGTAATAAATAGACGATTGTTTACCTTTGTCTTCTCTTACCAGTACTGCACTTACAACAATTTCTAAGACAACTAGGTAGATGTACAATCTTTCCCCTTCTTTTGGCTTTGACAGAAGCGGAGGTTTTGATAGATAATCCTTCAAATTCTTGAGGGCCTGCTGACATTCTTCAGTCCATTCGAACTGATTTTGCTTTTTGAGAACTGAAAAGAATTTAAAACTTTTTTCGGAAGACCCGGAAATAAATCTTCCCAAAGCCGCTATTCTTCCTGTCAGTCTTTGAACTTCTTTTTTGTTTGTTAGTATATCAAGTATTTCTTCTATAGCTTTAATTTGAGCGGAATTTACCTCTATTCCTCTGTTTGATACAAGGAAACCCAAAAATTTACCTGATTGTACTCCAAAAGCGCATTTTTCCGGGTTCAACTTCATGTTATACCTGCGTAAAATGTCAAAAGTAATAGAAAGATGCTGGAAATGGTCTTCCACCCGTGTTGATTTTACCAACATATCATCAATGTAAACTTCCATTGTTTTTCCCAGATGTTCTTGGAACATTTTAGTTACTAGCCTTTGATAGGTTGCTCCAGCATTTTTTAAGCCAAAAGGCATGACTTTATAGCAGTAAGTCCCCCTGTTCGTAATGAAGGAGGTTTTTTTCTTGTTTGAGGGATCCATTTTAATCTGATTATAACCAGAATATGCATCTAGAAAGCTTAATAATTCATGACCTGCGGTAGCATCAATCATTTGATCTATATGCGGTAATGGGAACGAATCTTTGGGGCATACTTTATTTAAATCAGTATAATCTACACATACCCCCCATTTGTCATTCTTTTTAGGTACCACCACAGTGTTAGCTAACCAGTTAGGGTATGTTACCTCTCGCATCGAACCAATTTTTGAAAGTTTTTGTACCTCTTCGTCAATTACTTGATTCTTGAATAGTCCTTGCTTTTTTTTTTCCCCTGTTTAACAGGTACGAATGATGGATCTTCATTTAGTTTATGAGTCATCACTTCGGGTGGAATACCTGTCATATCTGAATGGGACCATGAAAAGCAATCTGCGTTAGCTTTTAAATAATCAATTAACGTGCCTTTTCGATCGGGGCTCAGCCTCGTGCCTACATACACCTTCTGTTCAGGTTTTTGTTCAAACAATGGAACAACTTCGAGCTCTTCCATAGTTGTTTTGGTGTGTTCATCTTCCTCTGGTTCATAAATGACATCCGGTCTAGAGTCCATATCTATATGGTCCGATGCATCTCACGTGGTGACTGGATCCGTCTTCTCGTGGGTATCTCCTCCCGTACCTGTTTGAACATTTACTTCTTTCGTACCTGTTTGGTTAGTAGTTTTTTTCGTACCTGTTTGACGGTGACATCTGCTTGAGAGATTTCTCTATCTTCTGGTTCTTCCGTCCCTTTTTTGTTATAAAGTGCCACGAATTTGATATTTCTGGAGGTCTGTTGATCACCTCTAATTTGTCTGATTCCCCAGTCTGAGGGGAATTTTATTACATGATGTAAGGTGGATGGTACTGCTTTCATGTCATGTATCCAAGGCCTTCCCATAATCACATTATAAGCCATGTCAGTATCAATGACTTGGAATTTGGTGTTCTTAGTTATTCCCTCAGCGTAAGTGTTAAGTTCGATCTCTCCTTTGGCTATCACAGTAGAGTTATCAAACCTTGATATGGCTCGGGCCTTTGGGATCATCTGATTTCCCATGAGCATTTCTTCCACGACTCTTAACAAGATGATATTGACCAAACTACCTGGATCAATCAACACTCTCTTAACGTTAGTGTCATGAATGAGTAGGGATATTACCAGGGCATCATTATGGGGAAGCATTAGTCCACCAAAATCTGCGTCGTCAAAGGTTATTTCATCTTCAGTTAGATCTTCTCGAACCCGCTTTTCGTGGGTAATTGTGACCTTTGATGCTAATTGGCAAACTATCTTGTTTACTTCCTCTCCTCCATGTATCACATTGACGGTTCGCTTTGGAGAAGGATGCTTTGGGGGCTCCTACATGTTCTTCATATATGCCTGTTTACCTTTATCACTAAACAATTCTGTTAAATAGCCCTGTTTTAATAAATGTTCTATTTCACCTTGTAAAAATCTGCAATCCGCAGTCCTGTGCCCATGATCGTTATGGAACTCACACCAGAAATCTGGGTTCCTTTTATTTGGGTTTGATCGCATCTATTTGGGCCATTTAACCTTATCTCCCATATTTCTTAATATCGAGACAAGTTCAGGAGTACTTACATTAAAGGTATGATCCCCAATTCGGGCATTACCTCTAGGTCGTTCATCTCGATTCTTTATGGATCTGGATGAGGATGAGCCCACGCCTCTTCCTGGTAGTCTATAGTTTGACCTAGTATTTTCGAACCTGGGACGAATTTCACGTCCCGATGGTCCTAAGTAAGGATCGTACATGTTTTTACCTGATCTCTTATCTGGTTCAGGACGTCTGGATCTGGAATGATATTCGTCTCTCGAACGAGCAATGATATCTTCTTCTATTCTAAGTTTAGTGCTATACTTGTTATATACATCATTCCACGTTGTAGCTGGGAATTCTCTTAGACTTTCTTTGAGTCTTGTCGTGGCTTCCGAGCTTTTATCGTTTAGGTTGCTTGCAAATGCCATGACTGCCCAATTATCAGGCACCCTGGGTAATTGCATTCTTTCTCGTTGGAATCTGTTTACAAATTCACGGAGCAGTTCCGTATCTCCTTGCTTTATTTTTAATATGTCTTCCATTCTCTTCTCAATTTTTTGTGCACCAGAGTGTGCTTTTATAAATGAATCTGCAAGCTCAACAAAAGAGTCAATAGAATTTTTAGGGAGAAGAGAATACCAGGTTAGGGCTCCTTTGGTGAGTGTTTCTCCAATTTTTTTGACAAGGACTGATTCAATCTCCTATTTTGTTAAGTCGTTGCCCTTTACTCCAGTGGTAAAGGCGGTCACATGGTCGCGTGGATCGGTTGTTCCATCATACTTGGGAACGTCAGGCATTTTAAACTTCTTGGGTATAGGCAAGGGTGTTGCGCTTGGTTTCCAAGGTTGTTGAGAATATCTATCAACATCAATGCCCTTGATAATAGGTGGTACTCCAGGAATTTGCTCGATTCGATCGTTTTGTTCCTTCATCTGTTTCTGCATGGTTAGCAGTAAATTTTGTAATTCAAAGTTATTAGTCATACCTGGTCTTGCTTCGAGAGATTCATTAGGAGTGTCACCCCTTGCCGAGTTTATCAATCCAGATTGAGGATTTTCCCGGTGACTGTATTGTTTGGAGGTGGTGTCAGTGATGCAGGTGGTGCTGTTGGTAATCCCCTTGCAAATTCTTGCAAAGCTTGTCCTACATACTCTGCAATCATTTGCTTTATTCGATCTTGTTCTACCGTTTGCTCATTATTATTTCGGTTGTTATCTGATCTTTCTGGAGATGGTTCCCTTGAACCACGGGGGGTTCCTTGAGGTGATGGAACTGGGGTTCCATTACTCTGCTGGTTGTTGTCATTGGAGTTCGACATAGTTTATAGGATATCAATGGAAAAGTGAACAAAGATTATCAGATTCCCGGTAAAGGAACCAATTTGTTTAACCAAAGAATTAGATCCTTTGACCAAAGTTATATTTAGGATGAACGCGGGTTACTCATAATCAAGGAAATAATAAAAGAAAATAAATAAAAAGTAATAATGACACGCTGCAAAGTAAAATGCGTAGTATTAGAAATTCTCAGATGGTCTTTACAGGTTATATTCCCTTCCTTTATATAGGGGGTTTCTTAAAATAACGTTTGATTATTGCAATGATCGCTCATTAATGACTAATTATTACATTAATGAGGCATTACAAAGGGTAACTATAATTGTTGCCTGTAGGTTACATAACGTATAGGTCATTAATTGAGGATCCCCGAATCTGCCCGTAGCTCTGTCCGGATTCACTCTGACCGTGTCTCTTCCCTGTCTTAATTAAGTTGAGTTTCCCGTGGCTGATGAACTCAAAGGTTTATTGAATCGTGCCTCTTTGTTACGTACCTTTTTACAGTCATATCCAGTTGTCATGTTTTCCTTGGTCCACGTAGCTGGCTGAGTTGTCAAGAATCATCTTACGTGTAAGACTCTTTTTTACCAATACAGTATTACTATATCAATCACTTTAAAATACTTGTCGAAGTTTAATGCTTTATTATACAATGATTAGATAATAATTCAGGTAGCACTTAAATTATTTCTACATAGGGTCTACACTTTTTTTATTTTGAAAGTTTTTTGCACCACTAAGACTTAAATTAATTACTATAAAATAATAATTAAAAAGTCAGTTGAAAAATAAGTCGTCATATATTTTTCTCACCGTTTAAGTTGAATGATATATAATTTTATTCTTTTTGTTTTTTCAGTTGTGTTAATGAATTACTTTTTTCTTTTTATACTAATCAAATTTGAATAATAAAACATATTAATATTATTCCCAAATAGTTGATGAAAATGTATTTTTCGGTCATTTGAAATAATAGTCATGATTTTTAATTATTAAAAAATTTAACAAGAAAATTTGTATTTTGTTCTAGTTGAATGCATAATATTAAAAATAAATTAATCTCTCGATCAGTCTAAATACTAATCAAATTGACCTTAAATTGAAATATTGCGGTTTTTTCTAGCTTTTTTTGATATGATTGAGATACTATTTTGGGTATAATGCAATTTTCATCACAATAGTAGCATTTGTTAAGATTTTTTTAAAATAATTAATTGTGTATTTATGTATTTTGAAATTTATATAATGTTGAATTATTATTCAATAGAATAGGGTACTCAACTAACTTCGATTATAGAGGGAGAAGTATAATCATGTATCACGATACTTCTCATACTTCCTAATATATAATGATTTTTAAAAGAAAAAAATTCCACAAATTAATTGTCTTAATTTTTACTTCAGATATTCTCAACTCATATTTTAGAGACGAGATACTTATTATACAATTTGAACAAATTTTTAATATTCTATAATAAAAAGGGGACTTGAAACTATATTTTATTCTTAAATATTTTTTTCGAAATTTTATAAAGTATTTCAATTGAAATTATAATTTAATGAGAATGTGATGACCCAAAAAGGGGTCATCTTATGTGAATCTAATTTTGACTATGTTCCGAAGCTCGAAAAGCCTCCGTTAATCTCACCTCGATGTGCGTGCGCAGCCCGAGCGCGTAGCGGGGAAGCCTTTATGTGAAAACTTGATTAAGAGTTTAATTTGCGATAATTAATTGAATAAAGTTGACTTTGGTCAACATTTTTGGTAAACGGACCTGGATCTGTGATCCGACGGTCCGTAGGAAAATATGGGACTTGGGCAAATGACCGGAATCGAATTCTGAGGACCCAAGTCCGAGAAATGAATTTTTAAAGAAAATTATTTTATGAAAAATATTAAAGGCTTATGAACATGAACCTTGATGTGAAACCTGTGATGTCGGGCCCGTATTATGATTTCGGAGCCCGGAATAGGTTCAATATGTGCTATGTAAGTTATCTGTGAAATTTGGTAAGAAACGGACTTGATTTGGCGGGTATCAGATCAAAATGAGAAAATTGGAGTTAATGAAGTTTTGAGGATTTTTAAAGAATTTTAAATTTGGCTTGAAATGTGATTTTATGTTCCCGAGGTCCGAATGAAATTTCGAGACCGGGAATAGTTCTGTTATGTCATTTATAACTTGTCTGCAAAATTTGAAGTCATTCCGAGTAGTTTAGGCCGGTTTGGCGCATTGAAGTGAATTCTAGAATTTCTTAAGTTCTTAAGTTGATTCAATTTGGTTTTGGGGTTGAATTTTGAGTTTTGTTGTTGTTATTCAGGTTCCGGAAGTTTGAGCGAGTCCGTAGCATGAATACAGACTTGCCGGTGCTTTTGGACTGGGTCCCGAGGGGCTCGGGTGTGTTTTAGACCCCCGGGAGCTAAGTTGGAAAAACCAGAATTTCTGCTATCTGGTTTCCTTCTCTGCGATCGCAGAAGGTGGGTTGCGATCGTGGAGAAGGATTTTGCTGGGCTGTTGATTGTTCTCTGCGATCGCAACTTCCCCTTTGCGATCGTATAGGTCTGGGTTCCTCACCTTCGCGATCGCAACCTTTTATCGCGATCGCATAGTGTTGCGTCTGGGCCGGGTGAGTTTGTTCTTCGCGATCGCAGGATCCCTGCCACGATCGCAGAGGTCTGGCCAGTTGGCCTTCGCGATCGCATGCCCCTTGTCGCGATCG
>MDKH01066431.1:0-11798 GCA_005239495.1 Nicotiana undulata | reverse complement strand
CTACACAACGTACCTCATATCGAGGATGGATCCGCTAAAGTACATCTTTCAGAAGCCCATGCTAACTGGCAAGCTAGCTAAATGGCAGATCCTATTAAGTGAGTTTGACATCATTTACGTAACTTAGAAGGCGGTCAAGGGACAAGCATTAGCCGATCATCTTGCTGAAAATCCTGTGGACGGAGAATACGAACCATTGAAAACGTATTTCCACGATGAAGAAGTGTCATTCGTAAGAGAGGACATTGCAGAATCCTACGACGGTTGGAGGATGTTCTTTGATGGGGACGCAAACTTCAAAGGCGTAGGTATTGGAGTAGTCTTAATTTTAGAAACTGGTCAGCACTACCCGGTATCCGCCAAACTCAGGTTCCCCTGCACCAACAACATGGCTGAATATGAGGCCTGCATCCTTGGGCTCAACTTGGCCATTGACATGAATGCTCAAGAATTATTAGTGATTGGTGATTCAGACTTATTGATACACCAAGTTCAAGGAGAATGGGCAACCAAGAATTCCAAAATACTGCCACACCTACATCGTGTGCAGGAATTGAGAAAGTGGTTCACAAAGATTGAATTCTGGCACGTTCCCAGAATCCAGAATGAATTCGCCGACGCATTAGCCACCTTGTCATCTATTATCCAACATCCAGATAAGAACTTCATTGATCCTATCCCGGTGGGGATTCACAATCATCCGGCCTACTGTGCCCACGTTGAAGAATATGCAGAGGGAGAGTACCCAGAACTTGCAAACGCTACTCAAAAGCGCACTCTTCGAAGGTTATCAAACAAGTTCTTTCACAGCGGAGGAATCCTATATAGGAGGACTCCCGATCTGGGTTTATTAAGATGTGTCGAGGCAAAGGAAGCGATGAAGCTGTTGGAGGAAATACATGTTGGTACATGCGGTCCTCATATGAACGGGTTTGGTCTAGCAAAGAAGATACTTCGGGCTTGTTATTTCTGGATGACCATGGAAACAGACTGCATCCAGTATGTCCGCAAATGCCATCGATGTCAAATACATGGGGATAGTTACAGGGGGGAGACCAGAAAAAGGAGAGTAGATTGGCTGGTTTTTCCAGTTATGATAAAGGTACCTCCCAGCAAGCTTAATGCAACAAGCTCACCCTGGCCCTTCGCCGCTTGGGGCATGGATGTTATTGGACCAATCGAGCATGCCGCCTCCAACGGACACAGGTTCATTCTGGTTGCCATTGACTATTTCACCAAATGGGTCGAAGAAGCATCTTACAAAGCGGTTACTAAGAAAATTGTGGCTCACTTTGTCTGTGACCGCATTGTCTGTCGGTTTGGAGTTCCAGAGTCAATTATCATCGATAGTGGTTCTAACCTTAATAGTGATTTGATGAGAGTAATGTGTGAAACTTTCAAGATCAAGCACAAGAACTCTACAACATACAGACCTCAAATGAATAGAGCCGTTGAGGCTGCCAACAAGAACATCAAGAAGATACTGAAAAAGATGATAGAGAAGAACAAGCAGTGGCATGAGAAGCTATCATTCGCTCTGTTGGGGTATCACACCACGATTCGCACATCAACCGGGGCAACTCCTTACATGTTGGTATACGGTACGGAAGCTGTCATTCCTGCTGAATTTGAGATTCCATCTTTGAGAATCATACAAGAAGCCAAGCTCAGCGACGCCGAATGGGTAAGAAGCCGCTATGAGCAATTGGCCCTCATAGACGTAAAGAGAATGAACGCGGTTTGTCATGGTCAGCTATGTCAGAATAGAATGACTAGAGCCTTCAACAGGAAAGTCAAACCAAGACGATTCACACCGGGGTAGCTGGTGTTAAAGAAAATCTTTCCTCATCAAGATGAAGCAAAAGGGAAATTTTCTCCCAATTGGCAAGGCCCGTACATGGTTCACCGAGTGCTAACAGGAGGAGAACTCATACTGGCAGAAATGGATGGAGAAATTTGGCCTAAACTAATCAATTCAGACGCAGTCAAGCGCTACTATGTGTAATTGTTATGCTTCTATCAATGCTGTAATTTGAACTATGCCTGACCTGTTTCCCGTTTAAGAGGGGATACTTAGGAAACCCTATGGGTTCGGTCATATTTTAATAAAATTTTCATCTCCCCCACGAATGGAAACTGGGGCAGAATTTTGAGGAGGGACCTAAAAATTTCGAGGCAAGTTCAGCCAAGCACCACACCAGTAACAGCCAGAAGCCTTCACCCATCAAACTGGGGAAAAATGTTGAGGAGGACCCTCAAATCTCCGCAACAAAAGAGGTTGCAATGTCTCGAACCGCGTCGTGGTCGTCGGTTCATCCAAAGAAATTATTTTCTATTACATGTTATATCATATTTTTATAAAACCATGCATATTTATTCCTTAAAAACGGCTTGTTTTAGCAACGCTACCCTCCTGTGGTACAAACAAAGCCAGCATCAGCAAGCAAACAAGACAATCTACGCTCTCAAACTCATGGCACATGCCAACACTTACTACTATCATCATTGCAAATGATATTTCATTCACAACAATCGTACCACCACACTTTATCACCAACTAAGAACTCTTACTATCGCTTTATTTTCTGCATTGCATAAGGCTATCATTCTGCCTTCCGAGACTAAGCTCTGTCTCCATCTTGCATGAGGTTAAGCTCTACCTCCATCTGCATTCGCATTTGCATGAGGCTACCTTTCTGCCTCTCGAGACTAAGCTCTGTCTCCATCTTGCATGAGGTTAAGCTCTGCCTCCACCTGCATTCGCATCTGCAAAAGGCTACCCATTCTGCCTTCCGAGACTAAGCTCAGACTCTGTCTTACGAGGTTAAGCGCTACCTCCCCTGCATTTATTTCCTGCATTGCATAAGGCTATTATTCCGCCTTCCGAGGTTCTACGCTACCTCTCTCGGTATTCTACTTCATTACGCTAAGCTCATTTCAACCTTTTCAAAGCAGTCATCTTATTTATTTACGCCTTTTTTCGGGCTAAGCTCTGCCCTCTTTCTTTTCGCAAATCGCAAGACTAAGCTCTGTCTTGTCAACACCATGATACCACATTCTTCATGGGCTGAAATATCACCAACTTGTCCAAGGGCATCATCATTCAGAGGCACCATCTTCATGGCCCGAGAACATCATTTCATGGCCCGAGGATCTCTTTATTTAACTCACATATCATTATTCAAAGGCATCATGGTTTGGAGGCACCATCCTCATGGCCCGAGAACATCATTTCATAGCCTGCGAATCCCGCACTAAGCGATTCATGGCTCAGGACATCATGGTCTAAGGACATCATCCTAATGGTCCAAAGACAACAGTCATAGTCCGACAGGAACTTGCATCATGTTTATATTATGCACAATACATGCTCGTTATTTATTTGCATGTAATCCGGACGACACAGCCAACTAGGCAGGAGCAGACCGCTCCAGTTCTCCGATACAACCCCGTAAGACCTTCCAACTTTACCTTATCTCGCACCTTGCGTCCGTTCTTATGAAACATCACCGGTATATTTCGCCGATGATTCCTGAACTACATACGGCCTGATTCCTGTAAAACCAGGGATATGTAGGCTGCTCAGAAACCGGCGTGCGACCAAATTTTATCCCGCAGTTTCATCTCGGTCAAAATTGGCCATCATATCTTTACCCGACAACTCTTTCATCCTTCCCGGGTAAAGAGGGGTAGCTGTTGATACCCAATTTTTCCTCAAATTATTTTCAACTGGTATATAAGCTTTCAAAATCACTCTTTGCAATAATGAGTATTTTTCCTAATTTTTTCATATTTTATCTAAATTATTTCCCTATTTATTTAATATTGAATATTTTTATAATTCACAAATTGCACTCTAAAATAATTTAATGAAATATATTCTAGTTCAGTATGTCATTTATAATCACTTTTTATTTATTAAAATCAAATTATTTCGTAAATTGGCCAATTGGGTCTTATTTAATTTCAATTACGTTAATTTTGCAAATATAGCCTAATTGAACATTGTGTATTATTTTAATTCGAAACTTATGCATTTCTTACACTTAATATTATTTAATTACCGTAATTTCATCTATTTAAACTCAATTTCATTTTTTGTACAATTATTGGTTGTTTATTTAATTATTTATCTATTTTTGGGTATTTAAGATTTAGCCATTTATTATTTAATTTCTAGCCTGATTTTAAATCCCAACCTACCAATTAATTAACCCAATTACAACCCAGCCCAAAACCCATCAAATAACCCAATCCAGTCCCAAGCCAATCTGAGCCGTTGATCAGATCAGAGCAACGACACAGATTTTTGTTACCTAATTTAAACTAACCTAACCCCTCCCCCTCCGTCTCATTCCCTTCGAGACGGTTCATCTCTCTATCTCTCTATCTCTCTCTACAACTCTCTATAAGTCTCCTTGACTTCGTCTTCTCCGATGATCTCCAGTCATCTTCTCCGCTGGATGCTCACCGGAACCTTAGTTCCCTGCCATCTCCTGGTCATCCACTCACTTCTCACATGCTCAGTGATGCCCTTAGTTCTTCAGACGAGCCTGGAGCGGTCCCCTCACCTCCTTTTAGCCTCTTGCCACTATCCGGCCAACCCCTGGTCATTTGAGTAAGTTTACAGTTTCTCCGGCCTAAATATATGCCATCTCTGAGGTTTTCCCTCTTTTATGGGTTCCACGAAATCCTAATTTTCTACATCTTCATCTTTCTTAAAGATATGTTCTATATTTGCAACATTATGAGGTTTATCTATGATTTTCTCCGGAAAATTTCATCTTTTAAACAATTTCAAAACTAGGGTTTATCGACCCTGTTCTCAAAACAGTTTCTCTTTCAATTTTTGATCTTTTTATCATCTATACTGTGTTTTAAACAAGCATCTTGTTATTTCATGTTACCTTGACTGTTATGTTGAAACCCTAGTTTTGGGGTTAATCTTTATTATGTGTATCCGTTTTTCACTCGAGTATGTGTATTCGTGTATTCTTGTTTAATTCAGTGCTATGACCTTTTCCTGCTGATTATCTCTTTGTGTTACTGCTGTTTAAATGTTTAATTATTGATTTACCTTATTGATTGTTCCCCTATTGATTTTATACTGCCTTTTCCCGGGCTTGTGATGTTTCCTTGGATACATGATTGTGTATTCTCTTTGTAATCCTGTACTAATTTTTTATTCTTTCCATACTTATGTGATGCTTTCTTTGAATAAGTGAGTCTGTATGTCCTTTGTAATTCTGTACCAAATTTTGAGTGTTTTCCTTACTCACATGATACTTTCCTTAACTATTTTGGATTCCCTATGATTTGCAATTGAATCCGAGATTCTTTCAGTTGGTTTTCAAACAAATACCCTAATTTACTTTATAAATGTAATGTTATTTCAACTTTTCTTAATCATACACTTGGCTTTATTTATGTATTATGTGATTTCCTTGTCTCTAATTAAGCAAAATCAGTCTTATAAATTGATTGCTTTTCCTTTTGAACTTGACTCCTTAATTAAAGGAGTGCAGTGTTTTGATTGATACTAATTGGTTGTATTTCCATAACTGTGCACCCTTTACCTATGTGACTACTTGTTTTATTCAACTATATATACCCTGTCTTCTCTCTTGAAAAACACACAAAGAAACACACTGAACAGACTCTCTTGATTACACAAGCACACACATATATCTACACTGTTCTTGTGTGCTCTTTCTTGCTGTATCTCTTTGGCTCTATTTGCTGCTCTCTATTCTTGCCTAGTATTAGCCGGCTATAAGCCAAGGCTAATATTGCTATCACTTTGCTCTCTTCTGCTTTGCTCTCTCTTAACACTGGTATATTCTAGTTAAGTTTACTGTCACGACCCGAAATCCCACCTTCGGGCCATGACTGCGACCAACGGCGAACCCGCTAGACAAGCCAACATTTGAACTAAATAAAACTCATTAACAACCAAAACGAACAAGATAACTAAGACTTAGATGGTCCGCAATGTGAAGGTTAACAAATAACCAAAATATAACATAGCAATTTCGAAATAAAACCCATATACAAATCCCAGAACTGGTGTCATATACTCACGAACTGTCTAAGAGATTACTAAAACAAAGGTCTTAAAATAAGTACATAGGACTGTCTTTGAAATATAAAGTAAGACAGAGTTGAAAGTGAAGAGTAGAAGGTGACGCCAAGGCCCACGAATGTCTGCGGGTCTACCTCGATGTCTCCTGTATGAACTGATGAGATGCTCCGACCGTCAGTGATCACCTGGTCCGGCTGCGTAGTCTGCACAACATAAAGAAGTGCAGGTGTAGCGTCAGTACAACCGACCCCATGTACTGAGTAAGTGCCAATCCTAACCTCGGCGAAGTAGTGACGAGGCTAGCACCGACATATATGTACCTGTGAAATTCTATATAATAACAGGAAAAATGTCGACGGAAATAATCAAGTAAGACAGGTACGGGGAGAACATGCTGGGGGTAAAAAGGGGCAACAAAATGCTAGCACGGTAGAACAGGGCAATAACTGAATTGTAAGGATAAAGGCAGGAATTTAACTTCTCAAACAGATAATGAAAAACATAAGGCACGGCATGTCCCCTCGTGCATACCCGACAACTCTTTCGGCACGAACATTATCCTCGTGCGTATATAATAACACTCGGCACAGAATGTCCCCTCGTGCATATATAATAACACTCGGCACGGAATTTCCCCTCGTGCATATATAATAAAACTTGGCACGGAATGTCCCCTCGTGCATATGTAATAACACTCGGCACGGAATGTCCCCTCGTGCATAACCTCACAATCACTCGGCACGGAATGTCCCCTCGTGCGTATATAATAACACTCGGCACGGAATGTCCCCTCGTGCATAACCTCACAATCACTCGGCACGGAATGTCCCCTCGTGCGTATATAATAACACTCGGCACGGAATGTCCCCTCGTGCATAACCTCACAATCACTCGGCACGGAATGTCCCCTCGTGCGTATATAATAACACTCGGCACGGAATGTCCCCTCGTGCATAACCTCACAATCACTCGGCACGGAATGTCCCCTCGTGCGTATATAATAACACTCGGCACGGAATGTCCCCTCGTGCATAACCTCACAATCACTCGGCACGGAATGTCCCCTCGTGCGTATATAATAATCAGTGATCAACACGGCATGTCCCCTCGTGTGATAAGTAACAAAAAGTCGGCATGACATGTCCCCTCGTGCGACAAATAAAAAAAACAAAGCAACAATATAATGTGAAAGTCAACATTAAGAAGTCTCAAGTGCATGGAAATGCTCAATAAAATTCTATTGTCCCGGCAAGGAGAAACAATCAATTACAAACTCAACAAATGCCCGACAAGAGTCTCAGCTATAACCAACCTCGCATCAGAAATACAATTTCACAGTGAAAGCCTCAACTGAAACAAATAACTCAATAACTCCCCACGTCATGAAACAACATCAAGGTATCACTACTAATTCACCAATTACTCATAGTACGGGGAATATTAAGAACACAGTAAGTTTCATCACAATTGACTCACGGGCATGCTTGACCGCAACATATAGGCACTCGTCACCACGCCTATACGTTGGACATGAGTTACACATAGCAAATAAGACTCTTTACCTAATCCCTCAAGCAGAAGTTAGGCCAAACACTTACCTCGGCTCCAAAAATGCAAGTCAAGCCTCAATCACAACCTTTTTTTTGGAATCCGACTCCGGAACGGTATTATCTAGACATAATCAACCCAAGTATATCAATAATGGCTCAATAAATCAAACCCATAGCCTAATTATTTATTTCAAAGCATTCTTCCTAAGTTTCCAAAATTTGACCCCGGGCCCGCTTGGTCCAAACACGAGCTCGGACAAAAACCCGATCACCCACAACCCCACAAGTTAGAATATATAATTTGTTTTAAGATTCGACCCCAAATTGAGTTGAATCACCCAAATCTCTCAAAAAACCCAACTCTACCTAAAATCCCTAATTCCTACTTTGATTTCATGTTTTTAGCCCTAGATTCTAGTGATTGATGAAGGAAAATTGTAGAGATTTGAGTTAGGATCACTTACCCAAGTGGCTATGGAAGAAAACTCGCTTGAGGATCGTCTATGGGGTCTTGTAGAGGAAGAAGTTGGTGAAAAAGTGATAATCCCGTAATAGTATTCTGTTTTTGACTTAAGGAATTAACTGGGCGATTTTATTCATCGCGATCGCAAGAAGAGGGCCGCGATCGCGGAGAGTCTGTTCCTAACTCACTGCGATCGCAGAAGAGGAGTCACGATCGCGGAGCATAGCTTAGCTGACCCTATGTGATCGCAGGAAGAGGTTTGCGATCGCGGAACACTGGGACGTCACACAATGCGATCGCGGAAGGGACCTGGACAGACCTCTGCGATCGCGGAGCAAGGGCTGCGATCGCAGAGAAGAAAACACCAAACACCAGAAACATGCAACATCACACCAGATTTTTGACTCTTTGACACCCCGTTAGCTACCCGAAACTCACCCGAGCCTCGGGTCTCAAAACCAAAAGCACACACGACTCCCAAAACATCTTACGAACTTATTCAATCATTTAAATCACCAACATATCATCAAAACATTGAATCAAACCTCACAACTCTTAGAATTTTTCTCAAACTTCATAAACTTCTAAATTTTCCATTTTTAATCCAAATCACGTCGTTTCAAGTCTGTTTCACACCAAATTTCACAGATAAGACAAATAACATATAATAAACCTGTTCCGGGCTCCGGAACCTTAATACGGGCCCAGTAATACGGCTTTCACTTGATAATTCATTTTCAAATTCCTTTATTATTTCCAGAAAACAATTTCCTTTAAAAAATTCATTTCTCGGGCTTGGGACCTCGGAATTCGATTCCGGGCATACGCCCAAGTCCCATATTTTCCTACGGACCCTTCGAGACCGTCACATCACGGGTCCGGGTCCGTGTACCAAAAATATTGACCAAAGTCAACTTTATTCATTTAATTATCATAAATTCTATTTTTCATCCAATTTCAATATAAAGGCTTCCCGGCTACACGCCCGGGCTGCGCACGCATATCAAGGTGAGATTAATGGAGGCTTTTGGGGCCTCGGAACACAGATTTAGCAAGGATTACTTAGGATGACCTTTTGGGTCATCACAATCTCCACCTCTAAAACAAACGTTCGTCCTCGAACGGACATAGAAAGGTACCTGAGTTGAAGGAAAGATGGGGGTAACGACTCTTCATATCGAACTCGGACTCCCAAGTAGCTGCCTCGGCAGGCTGACCTCTCCACTGAACACGGACCGAAGGATAACTCTTCGACCTCAACTAACGAACCTGCCTATCTAATATAGCTACCGGTTCCTCCTCATAAGTCAGGTCCTTGTCCAACTGGACACTGCTGAAGTCAAGAACATGAGATGGATCTGCAATATACTTCTGGAGCATGGATACATGAAACACTGGATGTACTGCTGATAATTGTGGTGGCAAGGCAAGTCTGTAGGCCACCTCTCCTACCTTGTCCAAAATCTCAAATGGACCAATATACCTAGGGCTCAACTTGCCCTTCTTTCCGAATCTCATCACGCCCTTCATAGGCGACACTCGAAGGAACACCTGGTCTCCTACCATGAAAGCCAAATCTCGAACTCTACGATCTGCATAACTCTTCTACCTGGACTGATTTGTACGAAGCCTATCCTCAATAACCTTCACCTTATCCAAGGCATCCTGGACTAACTCAGAACCGAATAATCTAGCCTCCCCGGGCTCAAACCATCCAACTGGGGACTAACATCGCCTACCATACAACACCTCATACGGAGCCATCTGAATGCTCGACTGGTAACTGTTGTTGTAGGCAAACTCTGCTAAAGGCAAGAACTGATCCCATGAACCACCAAAATCAATAACACATGCCCGCAACATATCCTCCAAAATCTGAATAGTGCGCTCGGACTGTCCGTCCGTCTGAGGATGAAATGTTATGCTCAACTCAATTTGAGTGCCCAACTCTCTCTGAAATATTCTCCAGAAAAGGGAGGTAAACTGAGTACCTCGGTCTTATATGATAGATAAGGGCACACCGTGCAATTTAACAATCTATCTCATATAGATCTGAGCCAACTTCTCTGCTGAAGATGAAACCGCCACCGGAATGAAATGTGCTGACTTGGTCAGCCTATCTACAACAACCCATACTGCATCAACCATCCTCTGAGTCCGTGGGAGTCCAACTACAAAATCCATCGTGATACGCTCCCACTTCCACTCGGGAAGCTGAATCTGCTGCATCAAACCACCGGGTCTCTGGTGCTCATATTTAACCTGCTGACAATTCAAGCACCGAGCCACATAAGCCACAATGTCCTTCTTCATTCTACGCCACCAATAATGTTGCCGTAAGTCCTGGTACATCTTTGCGGCGCCCGGATGAATGGAATACCGGGAACTGTGGGCCTCCTGCAATATTAACTCACGAATTCCATCAATATCTGGAACACATATACGACTTTGCAATCTCAAAACTCCCTCAGCATCAACTGTGACCTGTTGGGCGTGTCCGTGCCGAACCGCATCCCTAAGGGCACACAAATGACGATCCTCATACTGTCTGGCGCGAATACGATCATACAATGAAGAACGAGTGACGGTATGGGCCAAAACACTGCCACCCTCAGAAACCTCCAATCTAACAAATCGATTGGCTAACGCCTGAATATCCAAAGCCAAAGGTCGCTCTCCAACTGATAGATAAGCCAAACTACCCATGCTGACTGACTTCCGGCTCAAGGCATCGACCACCACATTGGCCTTTACCGGATGATAGAGAATAGTACTGTCATAATCCTTCAGCAACTCTAACCACCTCCTCTGCCTCATATTCAACTCCTTTTGCTCAAACAAGTATTTCAAACTCTTGTGATCAGTGAATACCTCACACTGTGCCCCATACAAATAGTGCCTCCAAATCTTCAATGCATGAACAATAGCTGCAAGCTCCAAATCATGGACTGGATACTTCTTCTCGTGAATCTTCAACTGACGCGAAACATAGGCTATAACTCTCCCATCCTGCTTCAACACTGCACCCAACCCAACTCGCGAAGCATCACAATACACGGTATAAGAACCTAAACATGTGGGCAGTACCAACACTGGTGTTGTGGTCAATGCTGTCTTGAGCTTCTGAAAGCTCGCTTCACACTCCTCCGACCATCTGAACTGAACACTCTTCTGCGTCAACTTGGTCATGGGGGCTGCTATAGATGAAAACCCCTCCACGAACCGACGATAATACCCTGCTAGGCCCAAGAAACTCCGAATCTCTGTGGCTGAAGTGGGCCTAGGCCAATCCCTAACTGCTGAAACTTTCTTCGGATCCACCTGAATGCCCTCTGCCGATACCACGTGGCCCAAGAATGCCACAAAACTCAACCAGAACTCACACTTAGAGAACTTGGCATACAATTGTCTATCCCTCAGAGTCTGGAGGATGACTCGAAGGTGTTGCTCGTGCTCCTATCGGCTGCGAGAGTATATTAAAATATCATCTATGAACACGATCACAAACGAGTCCAAATAAGGCCGGAATACCCGATTCATCAACTCCATGAAAGCAGCAGGGGCATTAGTCAACCCGAACGACATGACCAAAAACTCATAATGCCCATAACGAGTGCGAAAAGCTGTCTTAGGTACATGGGAAGCCCTAATCCTCAGCTGATGATAACCAGACCTCAAGTCTATTTTAGAGAACACCATAGCA
>MDKH01186927.1:0-14109 GCA_005239495.1 Nicotiana undulata | reverse complement strand
ACGCGATCGCCACCTCTGATCCGCGATCGCATTGCTCAGGACTCAGTACACTATGCGATCGCACCTCCACTTCCGCGATCGCATAGTACAAAATCCGCTTAGTTATTTAATTGCTCAAAAACAGAATGCATTACGAGATTTTCGTATTTTTCACCACCGTCTTCTTCTCCACACCTCCTTTGGTCATTTGTGAAGAGCTTCATCACCATAGCTTCGTAGGTAAGCAATTTTAACTCAATTGTCTTCCATTTTTCATCATCTATTACTAGAATTTAGGTCCAAAAACATGAAATCAAGGGTAGAAATTGGGGGTTTTGGGTAGAGTTAGGGCTTTTGGAATTTTTGGGAATTCAACCTCGTTTTGGGTTCGAATTTCAAAACAAATTATATATTCGGGCTCGTGGTGGAACGGGTGATCGGATTTTGGTCTGAACCTCGTGTTTGGACCAAGCAGGCACGGGGTCGAATTTTGGTATTTTTGGAAGAATGATGGGAAATGTATAATTAGGCTTTGAAATTGAATTATTGAGTCATTATTGATATTATTGAGTCGATTATGTCTAGATACTATCGTTTCGGAGTTGGATTCGAGAGGGAAAGCGGTGTTAGAGGCTTGATTTGTATTCTTGGAGCCGAGGTAAGTGTTTGGCCTAACGTTGGTGAGGGAATAGGTGTTGGGTCGTATGTGCTACTTGTTTTATCATGTTCAATGTATAGGTGAGGTGACGAGTACTTATGCATTGTTTGTCAAGCATGCCCGTGAGTCTATTTTGGTGAATTACTTGTTATTACTCCGATATTTATTGTGTTATGAAGTAGTTTCCTTTGGAAAATTGTTTAATTGCTGAGAATACTTGCTTCAGTACTTGTGATATGGTGTCTCAGTTGAGGACCCAATTCATAAAGTTATGTATTCATAAGAGGTTGGTTATAGCTGAGTCCCTTGTCGGGCAACGTTATTATTTTGGTTGATATTCCCCTTGCTGGGTGGTTATGAATTGTATTTCACTCTGCTGCATTCCTTACCAAGTTGTTATTTGTTGTTTATTTGGGTGAGGAAGAGTGTAAAGCACGAAGGGTGATGTCGTGTATTCATTTCATTCATTGCATAGTGAGGAAGAGAGTAAAAGCACGACGGGTGATGTCGTGCCATGATTATTATTGCTTTCATTTGTACATTGCATAGTGAGGAAGAGAGTAAAAGCACGAAGGGTGATGCCGTGCCATGATTTATATTGCTTTCTTTTATACATTGCATAGTGAGTAAGAGAGTAAAAGCACGAAGGGTGATGTCGTGCCATGATTTATATTGCTTTATTTTATACATTGCATAGTGGGGAAGAGAGTAAAAGCACGAAGGGTGATGTCGTGCCATGATTTATATTGATTTCATCTATACTGTGCATTGTGAGAACGAGAGTAAAAGCACGAAGGGTGATGCCGTGTACATACTTGTCTGAGTTATTAGTTCCTATTGACTTGTTTCTTTCGTATTGTTGTTTGTTCAGTTATTTATCTTTGAGTCTCACTTATTACCCCCATTTCTTGTCCCCGTATTACCATGCTTAACTACTTATTTCTTGCTATTTTCTCTGGTACATATTATAGAACTGTTCAGGTAAATTGTTGTTGTCGTGTCTAGCCTCGTCACTACTTCGCCGAGTTTAGGCTCGACACTTATTCAGTACATGGGGTCGGTTGTACTGATGCTACACCTGCACTTCTTTATGTTGTGCATATCATGCAGCCGGACCCAGTGGACATCGTTAGAGGGAGTATCCTTCAGTCCATACAGGCAACACCGAGGTAGTTCCGCAGGCGTTCGTGGATCTTGGCGTCATCTTCTATCTTATTGTTTCTGTCTTATCTTAGTATCATAGACAGTTGTATTGTTCATTTCATACTTTTGTTGTAGTTTTCTTAGACAGTCCGTGAGATTTTGTGACACCAATTCTGGGGGATTATGTACGGGAATTTTGTGACAATTATTATATTAATATTTAGACTCGCAGCTTCCGCATTATTATTAATTGTTTGTGTTCGTTGTTTCACTTTTAAATGACTTAAGTAAAGAAAGTTAGAAAATAAACTCAAGCATTGGCTTGTTTAGCGGGTTCAACGTTAGACGCCATCATGGCCTGAAGGTGGGATTTCGGATCGTGACAAGTGAGCGCAGGTACCTACTGAGTGCGAGTGTCGAGTGTCGAGTGCTGAGTGACGAGTGATTAGGAGACATGAGTGACTGTGAGGTTGTTTGAGGGGTTGTTGCTGAGTGATTTGTGAGGAATGCTGAGTGAATGATTCTGAATTATGATTTGCCCGAGGGGCGGTTTATGAAAATTGTTTTACACGAGTAACTATTTATGATTCATTTCATCCTTAAACTATTACTTTTGAATATTTTACTGAAATCACACTTGTTCAAAGGATTTTACCGAAACTGGCTTTTAAAGCATATTTGACTAAATGCTTACACTGTCGGAAATTAATGTTTTATCTATTGTGATTTGGTGATTTGTTCCTATGTGGTTTTCTACTATTTAGGATCAGGTTCCCGCCGCGGATATTTCAACGGGACAGGCTCAGGCACCGGCAATGCCCATTGTTATTCCGGGTCTTCAGGAGACCCTGGTATAGATTTTGACAGTATGTACCATCCTTGATCAGGCGGTTGCTGTATCTACCACCGCCGCTACATCTCAGTCCGGGGGAGGCACTCAGACTCCAGCTGCCCGGGCGCATGAGCAGGTTGTACAGGGCTTTCAGACACCGGGGGCAGTTCCAGCCCAGCCGGTTGCTCCAGTTTAGGGCTATGTGGTTCCAGCTATGCCTAAGGATGAGCAACGCAGGCTGGAGAGGTTTAGTAGACTTCAGCCTCTGACATTCAACGGTGCCGAGGGAGAGGATTCCTAGGGTTTTCTGGATAAGTGTCAGAGGATACTTCGTACTGTTGGGATTATAGAGACTAGTGGGGTCTCATTTTCTACAATCCAGTTTTCTGGTGCTGCTTTCACTTGGTGGGAGTCTTTTGAGAGGCGTAGGTCTGTTGGTTCAGCACCCCTTACCTGGCAGCAGTTCTCCACCATCTTCTTGGAGAAGTATGTTCCTCAGTCTCACACGGAGGAGCAACGCAGACAGTTTGAGTAGATGCATCAGGGAGAGTTATTAGTGACGCGGTATGAGATGCATTTTTCAGAGTTGGCTCATCATGTTCCTGAGTTAGTCCCTACTGATAGGGAGAGGATCAGGAGGTTCGTGGATGACCTCACTTATCAGCTCTGTATTTTGATGACTATGGAGAGAGGGTCAGGTGCTACCTTCGAGCAGATTGTTGACATTGCTCGAGATATTGAGTCAGTTCGCCGGCATGAGCAAGAGGAAAGGGAGTCCAAGAGGCCTCATGGATCTGGTAGTTTTAGTGGTACCCATTCCAAAGGGCAGTTTCAGCATAGTAGAGGTTGCCCATTTAGGCCTCCTCCGCCAGTTCGCCCAGCTTATAGTGGAGCATCTTCAGGGGCGGGTCCCGCGACTCTCATATGGGCCGTTCTTCATTTAGTGCCCTTCCAACTCAGAGTTCCTCCAGATCATCATCATTCCAGGGTTCTTCTATGCATGGTTCTTCGGGCGGTTATTCCGGTTCCAGGGGTTCCCTTCAGTCTCCATCTCCAGCCCCAGAGAGTTGCTTTGAGTGTGGAGAGTTTGGACATGTGTGGAGGCAATGTCCTCGTCGTCCTGGTAGTTCTTCTCAGCAAAGGGGTCATCCCTCTACTTCAACTCCAGTCACTTCACCACCCGCCTAGGCAGCTAGGGGTAGGGGTCAGGCAGCTAGGGGCCACCCTAGAGGGGGAGGTCAAGCAGGTGGAGGTCAGGCCCGTATCTATGCACTTCCAGCCAGGCCAGATGCTATGGACTCCGATGCGGTGATCACAGGTATTATCTCAGTCTTTCACCGTGATGCATTGGCTTTATTTGACCCTGGTTCTAAATATTCATATGTCTCGTCTTATTTTGCACATTTCCTGAATATGCCCCGTGATTCTTTAGTTACATTTGTACATGTGTCGACTCCGGTGGGTGATACTATTATTGTAGATCGTGTGTATCGGTCGTGTGTGATATCTATTGGGGGTCTGGAGACCCGTGTGGACCTACTGTTACTCAGCATGGTTGAGTTTGATGTGATATTGGGCATGGATTGGCTATCTCCATGTCATGCTATTCTTGATTGTCACGCTAAGACCGTGACCTTGGTTATGCCTGGAGTTTCGAGGGTTGAGTAGAGAGGTTCTACTGAGTATGTGCCTAGCAGGGTGATTTCTTACCTGAAGGCTCAGCGTATGGTTGAGAAGGGATGTTCATCGTATCTGTATTTTGTGAGGGACGTTAGTGGTGAGACTCCTGCTGTTGATTCAGTTCCTGTGGTCCGTAAAATTTTCCGGACGTGTTCCCTGTAGACATGCCAGGCATGCCACCTGACAGGGATATTGATTTTGGTATTGATCTGGTGCCAGGCACTCAGCCTATTTCTAATTCACCTTATCGTATGACATCAACAGAGTTGAAGGAATTGAAAGAACAACTTTAGGAACTCCTATATAAATGGTTCATTCGGCCTAGTGTGTCACCTTGGGGTGCACCAGTGTTGTTTGTGAAGAAGAAAGATGGTTCTATGCGCATGTGTATTGACTATCGGCAGCTAAACAAGGTTACGGTGAAGGACCGATATACTTTGCCTCGTATTGATGATATGTTTGACCAGCTTCAGGGAGCCAGAGTGTTCTTTAAGATTGACTTGAGATCCGGGTATCATCAGTTGAAGATTCGGGACTTTGACATCCCAAAGACTGCTTTCAGGACCAGATATTGTCATTATGAGTTTCTTGTTATGTCAGTTGGGCTGACCAATGCCCCAGCCGCCTTCATGCATTTATGAACAACGTGTTTCAGCCGTATCTAGACTCATTTTTCATAGTGTTCATTGATGACATCCTGGTATATTCTCGTAGCCATGAGGAGCATGCTCAGCATTTGAGGGTTGTGTTGCAGAGGTTGAGAGAAGAGAAGCTTTATGCGAAGTTTCGAAGTGTGAGTTTTGGCTTGGCTCAGTGGCTTTCTTGGGTCACGTGGTGTCCAGTGAGGGTATTCAGGTTGATCCAAAGAAGATAGAGGCGGTGCAGAGTTGGCCCAAACCGTCCGCAACTACAGAGATTAGGATTTTCCTTGGTTTGGAGGGATATTACCATCGCTTTGTGGAGGGGTTTTCTTCTATTGCTTCACCCTTGACCAGATTGACCCAGAAGGGTGCCCCATTCAGATGGTAGGACGAGTGTGAGGAGAGCTTTCAGAAGCTCAAGACTGCTTTGACCTTAGCTTCAGTGTTAGTATTGCCATCAACTTTAGGTTCTTATACAGTTTATTGTGATGCTTCTCGAGTTGGCTTAGGAGCGGTATTGATGCAGGATGGTAGGGTGATTTCCTACGCGTCTAGACAGTTGAAGGTGCACGAGAAGAATTATCCAGTGCACGATCTTGAGTTAGCTGCCATTGTTCATGCCTTGAAGACCTGGCGTCGTTATTTGTATGGAGTACATTGTGAGATTTTCACTGATCATCGTAGTTTGCAGTATCTGCTTAAGTAGAAGGAATTGAATTTGCGTTAGAGGAGATAGTTGGAGCTTCTCAAGGATTATGATCTCACTATTCTATATCATCCGGGGAAGGCCAATGTAGTGGTTGATGCATTGAGTCGTAGAGCATAGAGTTTGGGGAGCCTATCCCACCTTCCAGCAGCAGAGCGACCTTTAGCACTTGACGTTTAGGCTTTAGCAGGTCAGTTGGTGAGATTGGATTTGTCAGAGCCTCCACGGGTATTGGCTTGTGTAGCATCCAGGTCTTCTCTTTACGATCAGATTAGAGCACGCTAGTATGATGATCGACACTTGCTAGTTCTTCAAGATAGGGTCCGTAGGGGTGATGCCAGGGATGTGACTATTGGTGATGAAGGGTCCATGAGGATGCAAGGTCGTATTTGAGTGCCCAATATGGATGGGCTTCGAGAGATGATTTTAGTAGAGGCTTATAGCTCGCAGTATTCCATTCATTCGGGTGCCGCGAAGATGTACCAGGATTTGAGACAACATTACTGGTGGAGGCGGATGAAGAAATATATTGTTGAGTTTGAAGCTCGGTGTCTCAACTGCCAACAGGTCAAGTATGAGCACCAGAGGCCAGGTGGATTACTTCAGAAGTTAGATATTCCATAGTGGAAGTGGGAGCGGATCACCATGGACTTTGTAGTTGGGATCCCATGAACTTCGAGGAGATTTGATGCTATATGGGTCATTGTGGATCGGCTGACCAAGTACGCGCACTTCATTCCTGTTGGTACTACATATTCTTCGGAGCGGTTAACTGAGATTTATATCAGGGAGATTGTCCGATTTCATGGGGTTCCAATTTCTATCATTTCTGACAGAGGTACTCAGTTCACATCTCAGTTTTGGAGAGCCGTGCAGAGGGAGTTGGGTACTCAGGTTGAGTTTAGCACAACGTTTCATGGGACCAGTTTTGTAGGACATGTTGCGTGCCTGTGTCATTGATTTTGGGGGTTCATGGGACCGGTTTCTGCCACTCGCGGAGTTTGCATATAATAATAGCTATCAGTCCAGTATCCATATGGCTCCGTATGAGGCTTTGTATGGTAGGAGGTGTAGATCTCCGGTGGGTTGGTTTGAGCTGGGCGAAGCTAGATTATTGGGCACAAACTTGGTTCAGGATGCGTTGGATAAGGTGAAGTTGATTCAGGAGCGACTTTGCACGGCGCAGTCTAGGCAGAAGAGTTATGCGGACCGAAAGGTCTGGGATGTGTCTTTTATGGAGGGAGAGAAGGTATTACTGAAGGTGTCACCCATGAAATTTGTTATGAGGTTCGGGAAGAGGGGAAAGTTGAGTCCCCGGTTCATTGGGCCTTTTGAGGTGCTTCAAAAGATTTGAGAGGTGGCTTATAGACTTACCTTGCCACCCAGCATATTGAGTGTTCATCCGGTGTTCCATGTGTCGATGCTACAGAAGTATATTGGTGACCCGTCTCATGTTTTAGACTTCAGCACGGTGCAGCTCGAGGGTGATATGTCATATGAGGTAGAGCCAGTGGCTATTTTGGGTTGTCAGGTGAGGAAGTTAAGGTCCAAGGATATAGCTTCAGTGAAGGTGCAGTGGAGAGGGAAACCAGTGGAGGAGGCCACTTGGGAGACCGAGCGGGAGATGCGGAGAAGATATCCTCACTTGTTTGGTACTCCAGGTATGTTTCTAGTCCCGTTTGAGGACGAACGTTTCTTTAAGAGGGGGAGAATGTAACAACCCGGCTGGTCATTCCATAGAAATTGCACAGCTATTTCTATTTCTGCCTTGTTATGCATTGTTTTGTTGTTTATGGTGTGTTGGAGTCGGGTGGTTGTAGTGGGGATTGAGACACTTAGTCTCTTAAAGTAGCCTTCTAGTTGGAAAAGTCAACTGGGAGTTGACTTCTTCATAAACGATCTCGGAATGCGAATTTTATGAATCGGGTAGCTTCGTTAGGTGATTTGGGTCTTAGGAGAGTGTTCGGAATGTAGTTTGGAGGTCCGGTGTAGAATTAGGCTTGAATCGGCGAAAGTTGGTTTTTGGCAATTTCCGGTCGGCAGTGGAAAATAGGCTATTGGGGTCGGAATGGAATTATGGAAGTTGGAGTAGGTTCGTAATTTCATTTTGGATATGTGTGCAAATTTTCAAGTCAATCGGAGGTGTTTTGAATGATTTCGGCATCTTTGGTGAAATTTAGAAATTTCAAAGTTCATAGGCTTGAATATGATGTGATTTTGGTGTTTTTGTGTTGTTTTGGGTGTTTCGAGGGCTCAAATAAGTTTGAATGAGGTTATGGGACTTATGTGTGGTTTTGGTTGGGGTCCCGAGGGTCTTGGGATTGATTTCAGATGGTTAACGGAGGTTTGAACTTGGAAAAATGCAGCAAAGCTGCTGATGGTGCACCACTGTTGGTGTGGTCGCACCTCCGGAAGGTATACTGCATGCGCGAAGTCCGCAGGTGCGAAGAATTTGTGCAGGTGAGAGGTTTGGCTATTCGTGAAGGGGTCGCAGGTGCGGACGGGCGGTCGCACCTGCGGAAGCGCAGGTGCGAAGAAGTCATCGCAGGTGCGAAAATTGGGGGTTTAAGTCAGATGCGCAGGTGTGCACCTGTGACCGGAGGTGCGGGTCCGCAGGTGCTCTAATAAGGCCGCATGTGCGAAAATCCCTGGGCAGATCCTATATAAAGGGTCCTTCGCGAAATTTCACCCATTCTTCACCATTTATGTACGGGTTTGGAGCTTTGAGTAGTGTTTTTCAAAGGGAATTGAAGGTTATCGATTGGGTAAGTTACTTGGACTTCATCTCTTGTGTTTGTGATGATTTTTCTACTGTTAAGCATGAAATTGGTAGGAATTAAGGAAGGAAATTGGGTAATTAGGACTTGTGATTAAGAGACCTAAAAATGGGGATCTGAGGGGTCATTTGAACTCCGATTTCAGTGTTTTTGATATGTATAGACTCGGGGGAGGATGAGGATTCTTGTGGTGTAAATTTTATCGAATTCCGATACGTGGACCTGGGGGCCGGGTTTGGCCAATTTCGAAAATTGTGCCTAAATTTGATAGTTTTCGATGGGGTTTCGTTTCCCTAGAATATTTCGATGTTGTAAATCTGATTTTGATAGACTTGGAGCTTTCGGGAGCCGATTCGAGGGGCAAGAGTATTGCGGAGTAGCTTTTCGAGCTGGTTTGAGGTAAGTAATGACTTTAAATCTTGTCCTGAGGGTATGAAACCCCGGGCCTAGTATTTTTTCACTGTTTTGACGTGACGCACATACTGGATGACGAGTGTGTGGCGTGTACTGATTGGGGAATTTGAAATTTGTTCTTCCCGAGGCAACTATTGAGTTGCAGAACTCCTTTTAAATCACATGATAAATCGTGTTTTCATTGCTTTTGATATACTTGGAATGTAAGCCATGTTTGGGGCCTCGTGCCGATCTGTTTAAACCCTTTGGGGGCTATTTTTATGATATCCCTCACTGTGAAAGTTATGATTTTACACTCAGTCATTCATGTTGAACTGTTTTTTACACTCAGACTTGTTGATATTATTTCATGATATAAAATACTATTTTGGGTCGAGAACCCCGTTTATTTATGGCCCCAGTGGCATTTTGAGTGTTTCTGACTGAGTGAGGCCGAAAGCCAATATTGTGAGGATATTTTTGGATCGGGCTGCACGCCGCAGCATATTACACTGTTATGATATTTGGGAGGCCGAGTGCCAGAGTGATTGATGCCATGATTTGGCTGTTTATAGCACTTGGGCTGTAGGAGCCCTTCCGGAGTCTGTACACCCCCAGTGAGTGCGAGTGCCGAGTGGCGACTGATTGGGAGGAATGAGTGACTGTGTGGTTGCCCCAGGGGCTGATGCTGAGTGATTGGTGAGGAATGCTGAGTGAATGATTCCGAGTGATGATTTGCATGAGGGGCGGTTTATGACAATTGTTTTACACGAGTAACTATTTATGATTCATTTCATCCTTAAACTAATACTTTTGAATATTTTACTGAAATCACTTGGAATCACACCTGTTCAAAGGATTTTACCGAAACTGGCTTTTAAAGCATACTAAATGTTTACACTGTCAGAAATCAATGTTTTAGCCATTGTGATTTGGTGATTTGTTCCTATGTGTTTTCTTACTGTTCAGACTTGATTTATTTTCATTACTACTAAGTTGGCGTACTCATCATTATTCCATGCACCTCTGTGTGCAGATTCAAGTGCTGGTACCGAGCGTTAGCCATCTTATTTCCGTGTGGAGCCAGAGTTAGGATATTGAGGTAGCTGTCCAGCGTCCACAACATCGCCACTTCCCTTTCTTATTTTGTGTTTAGCTCTTTGTTCCGAGACTTGTATTATGACAGTGGTATCCGTGATATCATTCTTAGATGTTTATGACCTGTTGGCTCCAGATTTTGGGAATGGTTGTAGACTGTTAGCTTGTTTTGTTTTGCGTAAAGATTCAGAAATTTATAAACTTTTATGAAATGTTGAAAAATGAATTGAAATTTTTGAAAAGAAATTGTAAATATGTGATCGTTGGCTAGCCTAGTTCCACGATAGGCGCCATCACTGTCGGTTAGGTTTTGTGGTCGTGACAATATGTAAGTAAATTTTTATCAACTTTTAAACTTTTTTTTGTTATCTTGATAAATTTAGACGTGTACATTATATATTACATTTATTTTAAAAAAAATTCGCTTTATTCAAATCTAGCTATAGTGTTTTTAAGAACTATAATTATAGGATTTTAAATGTAAAAGAGTTTATAGTTATATGGAGTATTATTTTTTTGCCAGAGGCGAAGTAATATTTAAATAATTTGAATTAAGATAACAAAAGTTCCTGATATGATTGCATACGATCATTAACCGAATTAAGTATGATAACATGGTAACAAAGATAATTTTTTTTGTATTTTAATTCAAATTTAAAAACTTCATCTACGAATTCAAAATTATCTTTTAATATATATATATATATATATATATATATATATATATATATATTAACATAGTGAAATATATAATAAAGTTACCATATATTATTGACATTTATTAATTTGCCACTTAACTTAACCACGATGTCAATTATATACGTTAACTTTATAGCTTTAATATATAGATAGATATAGAGTTCTTTATTTAATTGTAGGAGGATTGGGTGGTGAGTAGCTGGCACTACACGACAAAAGAAATCAGGCGAGGCCAAGCTGTAACACCTGACTCATCCAAACGTCCAGCGTGCCACCTACACGTGCATGTCACACGCGGCCACCTCAGTTTTTGAACTATTTTAAGTTGTAACTGACTCATCGTTTTCTCTTGCTTTTAATTAAGTATTGAAATCCAATTACATTTGCAACCACTTAGCTAATTTCTCATGAGTTAGGAAGGAACATGCCACGCAAGTTATTGTCACCAAGTGGTTTGTTTCTCCTTTTATCCTAGTTAATAAAATAACACTTCATGGAATTTAATAAGCATTAGCTGGTTTCTCACTAATGCAACCTTCCTCACTTAATGTGTGATTAGTCTTTTATTGGAGCATTGAGACCTAACCTATAAATTGTTCTGTTATTCGATATTATATTAATTAGAAATGGACAGTTTCCCTAGTCAATCATAGACACTGAGAACATCGCATAGTATATAAAAAGATATTTGTACCCGATGTTAACAAAAGAAAAAAAAAATATAGTTAATTTGGACTTTACAAATTAAATTAGTCTATTTTATTATTTTCAAGCTCAATGCCCTTTTATCTTAAGATCCAAACTCATGCCATGTGTCAAGTTACATGACATATCCAATCAAAGTCATAGCCAATAAGATAATGCCACGTGTTAACTGATGTGGCAATACCAGTCTAAAATAGTGAGCAATCAAGAGTTGTCAAGTGTCTAAAATGACATGTCCTGAAATCACAATCAAGCTTATCACATAGCTAGACCTATTAAATGGGTTGACCCGACCCGGACCCTGACCCGAACCCGTTGACTCTTGGCCCGTGGGTCTTTAGTCGGGCTGGGCCAGGCCGATTCACTTTGTTATAGTGGTCCGTCCGGATTTAACCCATTAATCAAAATATGTTGACCCGACTCGCGACCCGTGACCCGTAATCCCTTAACTTGGGCCCTAATGGGTCGAATCCAATTTAATTAAAAAAAATTAAAAACTAATAAATGATAAAAATATCAAACTTTACACATATATACGAACTTGAAATTACTACATTCTTGAAGCCAATTAGAATAAAAATGTAAAGAAAAATCATACTTTATTAACATTAAAACTTGAGAAACATATGGAATTCGACTATTTCTATAACTAATAGTCTAAAACTTATGGAATTCGACAATTTTGACAAGACGCCTCATAGTGTTTGGTACTATATTCTTTCTTCAATATTTGGATTCAATTTTTTACCACTTGTCTGAATATATATATGTGAGTTGGTCGGGGCCGGTTGACTAGTGGGTCACTTACCGATTCAGGTCCGGTCCGGTTCAATGAGTCAAAATATTATAGTCCGACCCAGGCCCCTTAAATTAATGGGTTGGTTCAGTTACGATTTTGTGGGTCATGGATCGGTTAAATGGCCAATTCTAATGGGTTATATGGGTCGGTTCATGGGTCGGACCGGCCCAATTGACAGGTCTACACATAACTTATGTGATAAGTTTGATGACTCGCCTGAGCCAATCAGAATCAAGCAGGAGAGTTTATATGTAGCTGGATCGTCCATCATCTGCAACTATAAATAAAGGGGTTACATTGAGAGTTGGAGAAGAGCATTCTGCAATTAGTGAAGGCATCTGCAAACGTAGAGATCAATCATCAAGTGCATAGTTCTTCATCAAAGGAGTGAACAACGGAGCTTTCCGGAGATCAATCTGAAACAACGAAGTGCTGCTCGACGTTCTTGGCAATTAAATTCATCACAAGGAGATCTACATTTACATTCGAGAAAGACATTTTTCAAGCGCTCGAATCACGGAGACCTTCAGAGAGGGGAATCAAGGAATATATAGAATTGTACTCATAAATAGTTATCAATAAAATCTCTTTTTTCTTCATATTATTTTTATTGCAGTTTATTTTTTATACTACAAAAATTTATCGCAGACAAGTGTTCCTTAGAAATGGACTGATTTATTTAGAATTCGAGATCACGATAAACATTTGGCAAGATTAGAAAGATTTAATTTATTTATTTTTGTTATTTTTTATCAAGTAATTTCAGTTGCAGTTCGACTAACCACATAGGAGGGGAAGAAAAAGTATCTCGATAATACAACTTTGTCAAAGTTTAATTAAGAAAACAATTTATGAAAGCCTTGATATTGAGGTGGGGAACCTTATTGTGTAAGGTGTGACAATGAAGTTACAAAGCGACGTTGATAGTGTAAGTACTTTTTTACATGTTATAATATAAAACTTAAGCTATAGTATAAGATTGGTGATTTTTTTTGGACGGGAGTGGGACCCAGGAGGGGCCACGTCGATATAATTCGAGATGACAAAACGGCTGACATGTTACAGCTTAATTAATTGACCTAGGGATCTAGCATGCCGCGTAAGAAGTTTCTGAAGTGGGACCAAGTCAGTTGTCCATTTGCTAGTGGCGCGTGCCATATGGTTCAATGGGATACCCCGGGGGTGTTCAAACCAAACTGAAAAATCACATCAAAACGAAAAATTAAATCAAATCAATTAAAAAATTTGATTAAGTTTGGTTTGACTAGGTTTGGTATTTGAGTAAAAAAATTCGAATCAAACCGTATATAAATATATAATTTTATATATTTTTAAGACTTTATATTGAATTTTCTTTTAAAAAATGCAGAAATATTTGGAATCCTCTTGTGTGTTAACCTTGAAAGCGTACGTTGCCGGAAAATTATTGATAGACGACTAAGAAATTTACTATCATGTGTTACTAACAAAATTCTCCCATTGGAATGTTTTAATAGATCATATGTTTGTCAATTTTTTTTAATATTACTAAACATATGTTTACTTATCAAAATTTTATCTATAAATTTAACAAAGTAAGATTCGAATAATATTCATGTAACAGAAAAATCCGAAAACCCGAAAAATCTGACAAAACCGAACAAATCCAAACTAATATAGTTGATTTGGTTTGGTTTTGATAAAAACTGAACCAACCCGGTCCATGTACACCCCTACCCGTAACTACTACCTTTACGTTAAAGTGTATTTCTGTACGTTTTTAGTAGGCGTTTGGCCATGCATTTCAATTTTTTTTTTAATTTGGAATTTGGAATTTCAATTAAAGATGAAGTTTGTGTTTGGTTATAATATTTGAAACATATTTGGATACCTTTTTTCTAAAAATAATGAAATATGATTTATACCCCACAACTTGTAAAATATATCAAAACGACCCCAACTGTTATCATATTCTACTTTACTGCAATACATAGAAGATGCAAAATCAATATCACATTTT